>RXPK01002851.1:0-34782 GCA_004143645.1 Protaetia brevitarsis | reverse complement strand
AACGCAGTGGTGGATGCCAATAATTGACGCAAATCCTAGTCTTGAACACCTTCAAGGAATCAATACATTTAAGGGCGCCGGGTAAGAAATTAAAGAGCCGTAGCCCCACACGAATGGGACACCTTTGAGTTAGACGAAGCCTGTTCTACGGCAAATGGAAGTTAGATCCACTCATGGTGTTATAGGAGTGAAAATCAGAATTTAAGGGAAAGTTGACTCCCGATTGACAAAAGTGTGAACAGCTCCAGAATATACACGGAAGGCAAAGGTAAGATACCAAATTTCTTAAGGAATGGCCTACATGATTCAGTGGCGCGATACCTGCGATACTGCGAACTATGCGCTTTTGTGCGATAAAAATATAATTCGCGTGAGTAGATGAGTCCCCAAATGATAATTCCATAAGTTATTCTGAAGAACACTTGGCCATAATAAAATGTTAGTAATCCTAATTAGAAAACACGGGGAGTTTAGGATTTTTATAGGCTTACGGCAATGCGAATACCAACCAAGCGACTCGTCCAACTGTACCCCTAGCAAATTAATAGAGCTTTGACTCTTCAGCAACTGACCGTACAAAGAATATCCACATTATAAGCAGTTCTAGACTGGGGAGTACGGAAAAAACATAAAGAATGCTTGAATGAAGCTATTAATACGGAGTGCAATTACAACTAAACCACCATCAACAGGGTGCTCGCACGGTCACGGACCTACGCCGGATCAATCCCAGAAACTACAGCAATAGTATCGCCCGCGTATAAAAACAAAGAAAAGTTAATAAATTCGACAATGTCATTAATAAAAAGAAGGAATAGTACCGGACCCAGAATCGATCCCTTCGGAACACCAATGTATGTTGGCAAAGTAGAGGAATGGAAGTATTTAATAGTCTTTCTCGACTTAAAAGTTACCCTAACATACTGAACGATTAGACAAATATGACCGAAAACCAATCGAGAATCACAACCCTCACACCATCACAATAAAGTTTATCTATGAGAACTTAGTGATCAATACGGTCGAATGCCCGCGTCAAATCACAGAGGATACTAGCACGACATTGACTAGAATCCAAACAATCTACGATTTGATTCATAAATGAATAAACAACCGTAATTTATTTGTGCACTGAAATAATCACCGACGTTTTCAAGGCCTCAGGAAAGACTCCACACGCAAAAGAAAAATTAACAGCTTGTCATTGTTTGGGTCAAGTAGGAGCAACAACACAAGCAAACTGGTCTTTACACCCATCGGACCAGCACTTCAATCAGGAGAATAAGTTAGGGGCTTCAGCCTGAGAAAATGGAAAAGCACACACCGAATTAGAAATCGCACTACGAGGAAATGTGTCTTGTTTATTAGATACAAGACTGGATACTGGTTAAATTCTTCCGCAATAGTATCAGGACACTCTAGTAAGGAGTTTTTCAGACGAAATGGAATGTTTGGGCAAACGTTTTGACGTTTATTGGCAAGTTCTGAGATAACCAACCAGACTTCACAACTGGGAGCGGTTGCACTCGAAATGCTGTTCGCGTAGTACATTTACGAATTACTTTGATATGCTCACGATGAGCATCAGTGTAAAGTTTTTGGAAGCACGGGTACCGTAACTTTAAATGATATAAATCTCGGATCCTAAGGCTCGACGCTCTCAAGTCATCAGTGAACCAGGCTGTACGAGACCGAACATTTCCGCGACATGCAATCTATTTTTCCGGAAAATATGTATTAAAATAGTGTAAAAAAAAGTATCGTAGGAATAGCAAAAAGCATCATTAAAACAAGGAAAACGGTGAAACTCAGGCCATTGTTACTCATCCAGAGCGCACCGAAATTGCAAGAGTTCTGAATAAACATGCATGTTTCTTTTGGACGGAAGGCATGGAATAACGTTGTATGAAATATCCGAAAAATTACAAAAAAAATGTTGTTTAGCACCACTGTTTAACAGCTGCACCACGCGTTGGCATTATGACGCCAACAGAAAAATTATGCAGACAAGGTTGTAGACATAGTCAGTCTTTTACTGTAGGAGACAAGATACTTCTACAAGTTGGTTGTAGGGAATAGACTAACGAACAGTATTAGAAGGAACCCGGAAAGCTGTCTTTCACCCATAGTCGAAAACCTCTTATGCGAAAAATTTTTTTTGGGGCTCCATCTAGGCACACTAATTTTGCATTACGTTCAAACTATGGTCGCAAAAATGTCACTAAAGGTGCATGACATACGACTGGATAGATGTGTGCTTGTGGGTTCGGTTACCCCTTGGCCAGCAAACCTATCTATACTCGTAAAACTGTAGTTTCTTGTCAATGATGCAAATAACTTAGGAAAAATCATAAAACAAGAACAGTAATGTGATTCACAATTAATAGTTCCTAACACATTCCAAAATATCACCAATACCAATAACACTATATTACTATCGACCAGCATCAACAGGACAGATACAACGAGAAAACAGAAACACCCAATCCATAGTAGGAAGTCGAGCGTGTAGTTAGCAGGAAGAGATGGGCCTTTAAGTTCGTAACAAGGAGCAGTATAATAATATCATTATCACTTGGGAAAAGTTTGATTAGATATCTTGTAATAATTTATGTACTATGTCATATATTTGTATGACTTTACTAATATAATAGTAATATAGTATGTATTACAATTGTTTATTACAAACATATAGTGGCCAGCGCCGCAGTTATTTCTATGAAGTACCTACATGTAAGGGTGAAGTACTTCGTAGAAAAAATAAATATTTGGAATAAATTTCATGTTCTAGAGTCGTTATTGACTTAGATGGCACCCCCCAAAAATGCAGTCTACATTGTTACCATTAAGTGCAACACGCTATATATTTCATTTCCTAACGTCCAAGACCAGAGACGAGGCCTTCAGACAAGGGCGATTAGTGATCCAACTAGTTGGAGGGACAGTTGTCATGGAGCCATACTAATGTAGCAAATGATTTAAAAACGCTGAACCTTTTACACGCGTGGTGAGTTCAGCGGTTCCAATATTGCTACATCAACATCAGTAATTGAAACGACGCTTTTCGAGGAGCATATCCTTGAAAACCGTCCGTCATTAGTGGGATCAAACTATCGCCTACAGATTATATGAAAATATACAGAATTTTTTGACAATAGAGTATGTCACACAAAAACAAGCCCGATGACAAAAAGCAAATTATTTCACATCGACACAGCATAATTTATCCTAAATTTATGTCTCCCTCTAAATTGCTTAATAATTAGTTTGGTAAGTGATCATTGCGTGAAATATTGTAACTGTTTTTTTAGACATCTTTATTTCCTTTGTATTTCCTTTCTCTCAATTTTTGTTCATTCCAAGTAAGCGTCGGTACAAATGGTTAAATTAGTTGGTTATTGCATTCTTAATTAATGGTGAAAAAAGTGTAAAATTGTAATTTTCGATGTCTATATTTCTTTCCATTTACAATATTTATTCACGACGAACTTGTAAGCAACTTTGTATAAAGAAAAGCAGAAGGTTACTCTAAATCGAAAAAGCTTTTGGCATTACGCGTGTTAACGCATTATCCCCTGCTGAAAACCGAATTTTTGTTAATAACACCTGCTAAAACAGTACGGAAAGAACATACAATGCCCGGCACTTGACTACTCTCACTTTTGTATTGATGTAATTTGGCTCAAAGATTACTGGAATTAGTAATACGATATAAAATTTGTTCTTTCCAAATCCGTTATTTTAAAATCACTGTCGACCGTTTCGGCTTATGCCATCTTCTGGAACAGTACGTCTCAAAGAACTAGAAGCTACGTCAACATACATCTAGTTCTTTTGAGACGTACTGTGTCCAGAAGATGGCATAAAGCTGAAAACCGGTCGACAGTATATTTAAAATAAAGGATTGAAAAGAACAAATTCTAGATCGTATTATCTAATTCCATATATACCACAATCAAAAAAAAATAACTTCCAATAAACTACAAAGATTACTGATTACATTCGTAAAAACCACGCATATATTCAGAATGCACATTTTACAACAGTTTACAAGATATTAGAATCGATAATATTTCGAACATTTTTTTTTCATTCATTCATTTCATTTTCATTCTATTGCGGCACTTGGTTGCCCTCACAATATTTTTTTAATACATTTTAGCTGGGGTCGGAAATAATAAAAAACTATGCTGCGCAAACAATAAGTCAAGAAATGTGTTTCCACAATATTTTTCAAGTTGTTATAGTACTTGATTGTCAGTATGGGGTCGTGGAAGAACTTATAATAACTCAATAGAAATCAGCACGGGTGTTCGAAGAGAGAAATCAAACTCACAAACTGCTGATTTCTTTGTACAACATCATCTGAATAGCATTGCTGATAGGAATGTCAATTATCTATCTTCTGTGAATTCAGTAAAGCTTCGATTGTGTGCAATATTCAATTTTAGAGAACAAGTTATATGAATATGGTATACGAGCCAATGCAGCGAATTGGATTATTTCGTACCAACATGGACGGGGTGCAATATGTAACCATACGTTACAGAAGTGAAACAGATATTAAACTATAATCATCTTGTATTCCATTGTGACACGTGTACCACAAGGTTCAGTTTTAAGGTCCAGTAATTTTAATCTCTGTACCAATGATATTATAATATTGCATCCGATATTCTAGTTTCTAATGTATGCAGATGACACTACTTACTGATTACCGCAAATAATTTAAATCAAGTAGAAGCAACTGCAAACAATGCTATTGATCTCCTCCATCAGTGGTGTTGTGCAAACAAAATTAAGTCTGAATCTAGAAAAAACTAATTTATTTGATATTTTATACTTATCAACGCCTGTATAATACAAACTGCAACATAAACATCGGCAGTCACCCGTTAAGCAAGAACATAAGACAAAGTTTCTAGAAATCTATTTACAGATAACTTGCAGTGAAAGAAACATGCGACAGATTAGTTAGCTGACTCATAGTAAAATCTATCTTTTAGGAGTTTAAAAAGTTCCCTACCGCTAGAAACTTTGATATCCCTATATTATTCAGAGATACAATCCCGACTAAGGCATACTTCTATGGGGCTCATCGTCGCCTGCGACAGCAGTGTTTATTGCCCAAAAGCAGTTAATAAAGCGAGTTGTTGAATACGAACAACGGACTCATGCAAGCCAATTTTTACATCTTTAAGAATTTGAACTTTGCCAATGCCTCTATATCTGGAAGCTCTCCATTACATCCATAAAAGCAAGACAGTTACACACAAACCAGAACGTGCATCATCGTGACACTCGACAAGCGGACAATTTCATCATTGCCGAAATCTAAACTACAGGTTACGGATAAGGCGGTTTAGATATATGGGCAGGAAACTTTATAACAAACTTTCAACTGAATACAGCAAGAGTCAACCCGAACAGATAATTAAAAAGCAAGTGAAAGATGTTTTTATTAACAGAGCTTATTACACAGTTGAATAATTTTTACTGAATTAAGACAAGCTTTAATACATATGAAAGTGCAGTTTGTCAGTAGTAGTATGTTATATTATACTTACTTATATTTTCTTCTTTTTAATTCTAATGCTTTGTTTGTTTTTATTATTTTAAGGGTTTATTACTGTTTAATTACTTTTATGTTTTCTTTGGGGCAAAATTTTACATGACTGATTCCATAGCTTAGGATACTTTGAATCAATAAAGATTATTTATTATTTTTATTATTTATTATTATTATTATTTTAAATTATATTATTATTATTATTGTTTATTATATTATCTCATAATGATTCTCTAGTCCGTAGATTCCTTGTTGTAAAAAAAGTGCGGCGCATTTGCATTTCCCAAGTACTGACTCCGCTGTGTTATCGGCCACTTGCCTAACGTATCACATTAAGATCCATCTACAGTGTGTGTTCTTGTTCCACACTAAGATTATATTTAAACCTTTTCGATAGTCGGGTGTTACTACATCTCTAGCGATGTTATCTCAAAACCGCAAACAAACATAACAGCTGGCGGTGTCTATTGCCGGTAGTCAAAAGAAATATCTAAAATCTTTTCATTTATTTTACGACGGCTACCTATTCTAAGTAATAATACAATGTATACCGCGAAATAACTGAATACAAGAGTCAACCGAACAAGAATCATTTAAAAAGCCAAGTGAAGGTTTTAATTAACGGCAGAGCTTATTATACAGTTGAATAATTTTTACTGTAATTAAGACAAGCTATACATATGTAAGTGCAGTTTGTCAGTAGTATAGTTATATCTACTATATTTTTCTATTTGTTATTCTAATGTTTGTTTTGGATTTATTTTTATAGGTTAATATGTATGTATTAATTATTTTATGTTTTTATTTGGGCAAAATTTACATGACTGATTCACATTATCTTTAGGATCTTTTGAATCAAAAAGATTATTATTATTTATTATTATTATTATTATTATTATTATTATTATTATTATTATTATTATTATTATTATTATTGTTATTATTATTATTATATGATTCTCTATCCGTAGATTTCTCTGTGTAAGAAAAAGTGCGGCGCTTGCATTTCCCAAGTACTGACTCCTGCTGTTGTTATCGGCCACTTGCCTACGTATCACATTAAGATCCATCTACAGTGTGTGTTCTTGATTTCCAACACTAGATATATTTGTAACCTTTTCGATAGTCGGGTGTTTACTACATCCTTTGCGATGTTATCTCAAAACCGCAAACAAACATAACAGCTGGCGGTGTCTATTGCCGGTAGTCAAAAAGAAATATCTAAAATCTTTTCATTTATTTTATCGAGGCTACCTATTCTAAGTAATAATACAATGTATACCGCGAAATGGAGAGCAAATGGTATAATACGCATACAAAACACAATTTATTAAAATAAAGTAGTTTTCTCGTACAGTATTTTAATTAAGAATACTGATGCAATTGTATCAACCTATTTTTTGATTAAAAAACACATGTAGTAGTTAAATGTGTAATAGTACGCTGTGAATTCACAGAAAATGCCACAGTTACGCGTCCTTAAGCTTGTAGATTTAGGCAGTAAATTTGTTGTTGTTTCATTCATTATATGCTGATCGGGTACACAAAAAAATATTAATTTGCTGTCAAGAAAGTGTCGTCACTTTTTTCACGTGAAAACGTTGTTGTACATTAATGTATTAGCTGCCGCAATCTTTTCATAAATCTATAATATAACGTAGACAGCTCAGCAAAGCAAATAATCGAAGGCACTTGAACAAGTAGGCATAGGATAAAGGTGGCGTGACCTGCACTGTCTAGCATACAAGAGGCGTTAACTGCGGTCATCGTGGATTACGCAAATGCTATTGTCACTGAAACCCCTCTCATGAACCGCTCGTCTTAAATTTCAGACCTTCAGACGATGTCTGGGGAAATATTCATTCTTCGTCGGTCTGTATGAATAATTATATCCATTTTAATAATGTTAATTGCGGCGCGGTGTACGTGATAGATGCTCATCTACGCACATTGAGAGAAAAGCCGTTGGTATAATTTTGACTAGTACAAATAGTCTTAGAATAAAGCTTCGCAGGAAATTATAGATATTACGATCTTACGTCTGCGTACCTAGGATTTATAGGATAATACTTTTAATTCGGTTTTTAAACAAAAGATTACAATTTCTTTCTAAGATGCAGGTAAAATGAACATTTCGGTTTCTGGCTAAAAAAGCAGTATCTTATCTTATCTTAACTAAGAGTTTTATAGCGCCAGCGCTTGCTGTGTTAAATCGAATTGAATTACATACGACCTATCTGCGAGCCCTCCTATGCGGTTTGGTTGATTGACTGATGATATAGTCAAATAGGTAACAAATAAATTAAATAATTTTGGATATCCTCTGTGACATTGATCAAACTTTACGAAAAGATGTGTCAATCAGTAGAACATATAATTGACCTCACGTAGACTACCTTAATATATGTTACAAAGTTGATAATTTAGAAACGCTTTGTATTTAACCAGCTGAAACAAAACGGCTTGTTGAGCAAATTCTTTATTCCTTCACTGTATAAACATTCCTTCATATAAACACAGCTGTAAATAAAAATGATTCAAATGCAGTAAACGAATAAAGAATTTGCTCAACAAGCCGTTTTGTTTCAACTGGTTAAAGAGATACGAAGCGTTTCTAAGTTCAACTTTGTAAGATCTAAGGTAATCCTCATGAGGTTAATTATATGTTCCACTGATTGACACATCTTTTCGTAAAGTTTTTCGTGTACAATGTCACAAAGGATATCCAAAATTATTTAATTTATTATACAAAGATGGGATAATTTAGTTTCAAGACTTTAAAGATAGACGGATAGGATATTTGATGATGAAGGTGAAATATTTAGACCTCGTTTAAGGTGATAAACTTCTCTGGAATAAGCACAATTTTGAAGTAACTAATAAAGTCTTTCCACTTTTGATAGAGGATGAAGCGAAAGACTGCATGCTGAATAATTTGGGATAATCTTCAGACATAGTCACCAAACGTAGGACTTATCCCGGGACCATAAAGAACCTATAATCAACTTTGTGAAAGAATTTGCCGCAAAGCTGAGCTGAAAGAACGAGTGCGATCATGGCATTGTCTTCAAATTAAATAGAATCTTATCAGATGGTAAAAAAATGACTCCAATACTGTAAAGGAAATTTCAATAGGAATTTGTAGGTTCAGAATTAAGTATTTCTAAGGCTTGTCCAAATACACGAATATTTTCCATGGAAAAATACGTGCTATAGAAACATGCCTCTAGTTCAATTTCGACAGAAACTGTCGAACTCCCGAAAGAAAGAGGTTATCAAATTGTGTGATGACCATTGATTGAAGCTACCATGAAGGTTGTATGAAGGCCACATATGATTAGCCTTGAGAAAGTTTGGAAGTCCACAAGGAAACTAAACAAAGCATTAGCCTGCTACAAATTCTAGAAGCACATAAGGAAAAGAACTAGAAAATGAAGTATACACTAGCACAAATCCAATCCTGGTGAAATGGCGCAAGCTTCTCGTAGCCTACGACAACCTAAGCAAACACAATATTCGAACACTAGTACATATCTTGTCAGGCCACTGTAAACTGAAAGGACATCTGAGAAGATTTCGAGTAGTAGAGAAAGCAAACTGTATATTCTGTGGTGAACAAGATGAATGTATGAAGGTCAGGGTGATGGTACACTGCAACCTAAAAGATCGATTGCGTTATCTATTTTTGCTACTATACAGTTGATTGACCAATACTATTCCTTTCAAAAAGTGCAGAATATGAAAAGTCCCAGGTTAGGTAAATTTGCGATTTGCTGCTAGGTGCAACGTCCTTCAATACAAAACTGAGAAGAGATGGATGATCCCGTTCTCCACAAAATCTACAATCAGGTTGCTTTGCTGGTCCATGCTTACCCAGATATCCTTTTAGATTCTTGCTCATATACGAATATTATTCTTGCTCAGTTTGATGCATTCTGCAAATCCCTTCTGGCTATAAGATCCCAAAAGAGTTTTGGCTTTATTGGCTAGATATTTACTCAACAGTTGCATACGTTCTATTTCAGTTTTAGTCTTTGCAGTATTGTACTGCTACTTATCCCGCAAAGGAGCTCAGACACTACGAATGGTGTTCCACTCTCTTTTTTTGTCGCAAGATTATATGCTATTTCGTTTTTTCCTACTTCTTTGTGTCTCGGAAACCAAAAATTGTTGCTTAATTAATCCTGACATATTACATTTGGAACGTCCGAAATAACCGAAGCAATTAGTACTTTTTTCTTATTCCTTCGGTTTCTAAAAATAATATAAGCTCTCGCTGTGAAAACGCCATGGCAATATAAGTATTGTTACGCTACACAGTAGCATACAGCCCGGATTAAAAAAACTGAAATTTAAAAGAAATACATTAATTGAATTATAAAAAAAATAAGTTTTATATATCCCAGAGTCATCTATCTTTAATAATTTTGATATAGAAGTGTTCTGTCTCACCAGCCAGATGGCATGCAGGGCGAGAAATTTCCGATCGAGGGGCGGTGACATAAAAAAAATATTGAATAGCTCGTTACTTTCTTATATATTAACTCAGTACGCATAGAGATGTGGTAGGATGATGTTGTCAATTGTCCTCTCCCTCAAATTCAATGTTTAAGACCAGTTTAAATGATCTCATAGGCATGATAATGTTATGCCTCAAACGTAGTCAATCCCTTATGTGTAAATGAAACATTTAAGTGCGAATAAAAGTGATTTTATTTAATAAAAGAAATTACTAAATGTGCATTTGTTTATAATCAGACATAAATCTTTGGATATTTATCTCAGGTAAGTCCGTGAGTCCGTTTAATTAATAACACTAAAGTTTCATTAAGTAATTCGACCTTTTGCAATTCAAATTCATAGTTTCGTACTTAAATACGTTTGAAATAAATTTTAAAAATCCCGCGTTTTCTGACCGTTCAAATGGAGTTAGAGACGTGTGATACAGAGTAGCCAACCTTGATGGTAAATCACTGGATATTGGTTCGTAACGTAAAAACATAACAATTACTTATAAACCTAATTACACAAATTTCCCCAAAGTAACTGGAGACCGCTTAGCTATGTTACAAACGATTTTCTAAGCTCAAATTTTTGCAGAAAGGATTAAAATAAAATTTCTTATAAGTACAATTCAATTTAGATTAGAATTGAAATAATACGTTTATTTTTTAGGTAGATTTGACGAGGAGTACCTTTTTACAGGGCCGAATTCTGCGATCATCGGTGGTCAGGACTGTTCAGGTCGGATATGGGCTCTGGTTCGGGTACATCGAAGATAGGTACTTCAGATCAGAGAGGATGGGTCGCTCAGGACAGGAACATTACTCGGAAAAATCGTCGTTGAAGAAAATTACCCAAAAATCGTGTGTAATTTGGAATAAAATTTATGTGATAAACTTTGCTTAACAATTAATAATTATTTTTTTTTTTAGGTTGAAATTTGGAATAAATTTGGATTTTATCGAAATAGCCGTTAAATTTTACGAGAACAAACTGAAATACGTCTGCCTCGAACAAGGCTCGGTTAGTGAATGGTTCGAATTGAAAATGTTTTAACTGACTTGAAAGCGATTGTCTTCGTCAAGGAGACCAACTGTCTGTCAAATTCCGTTAATATAACCGAAATGAGGAACCTCCATTGTTTTACATATGAGACTGGCCATGTGATCGCAAGAACTATCGTATGTTTCAACGAAGTGAAAATAAATAAAATTACAAAATCTGGAATCACCTTACACTTTTTATATAACAAAGGTATGAGTCTCTGAATTATGAGAAAAATACATTTGAAATTTTTAAACGCTTATTACTATAAAAATTAACAATCTTAAAAATTCATTATTGCACCTAAAAGGTAGGCAACCATTTATACACATAAAATTGTTACAGAACTCAATTTCCAGCAATTTTACCCTGTCTTTCAGTTGACATATCAAAGCAATTGGTCTGCCAATGCATATAAAAACATTATTAAACAAAAATTTACTCTGTAGATACTCTGTAAAAGAAATTACAACTGTTCACTTGAATTAAAGGTGGATCCCAAATTTGATCTGTCAAAATCTATTGTAATAAAATACAATTCAAATTCTAATATTCATTTTCGATGTGTAGGTGTATCACTGCTGATCATCTTGCTTCCTGAAGGGAAAATTCTAAAGGAAAATGCCTTGAAGGACCTGCCAAATGCAGAGATTTCCTACATCACCTGGACATCGTCTAGCTGTCTGCTGCTACATATTATATCCTTTTTCTATTATAACTAATAAGTTTTAAAATATAACTAAGTAAAATAGAAACATTCCCTTTTTAAAAAATAGTAGAATATCAGGTACTCTCTCCATAACAGTATATATATTATATTGTAACTTTCCGGGGTTTAAATAATCACACCAGACGATATATTTATTGAAAAGTATTTATTTCACCACTGAAAGTCTAATAAAAATATTACTAACACTAACAAATATGTTAATAAATAATAGTAATGGATTGCTACGAAGCAAACTGTTGTTTTGTAGCAACTAACAGCCGTTAGCAGTTTGTAGCAGCTACTCAATGCCAAAAAAAGCTACTACTTTTTGTAGCAGTTTCCTGATATAGTAGACAAGTGCGAATGTTGTGAAACAAAAATATATATTCATAGCAGTATATAGCAGTAAAGCAGTGTATAAAATATAGTGAGGTATAAAACTGTGTCTTTACGTTAGCAGCCATAACCTGCTTTTAATTGTTTCTGAATATGTTGTGTAAAGGGTACCGCGTGTCGGTTTGGATTGGAGTAGCGCGCTCTCGAGCATGCAAATTTTATCGTATAAGGAGTATTTAGATCGCCTTGATGACTTTGGGAGGTGCGTGGTGCAGAGGGATTAATTTTTTTTTTAATAATTAAATTAATTATTTTTTTTACAACAGTGAAGAATGGAGGTAATAATAATTTAAATGAGTAAATTGATTTATAATTTTTTGATAATTTATTAATTTGTTGCATTTTGTAGTTGTAACTTCACGCTTATATAATAAAAAACATTATTTTCATGTGATTATTAAATTGAAGGATTTAGTAAGTTTTTGTTAAATAGATTTGAATAGTTTCTCTTATTATTAAAATCACATTGATATTATTATAATAATTGTAAATAGCGGTAATAAAAGACATTTTGGGGTAGTGTACAAAGTCGTAGAAACAGTTTTTCTGTTTAGCGTATACCGCTATTTAAGGAATGCTGTTACAAAAAGTAGCAGAAACAAGTTGTAGCTGCTAGACTAATGAAACAGTTTTACACATCACTAACAATAAGTAACAAAGAAAAACTACTACTAAAAAAACTTATGAAACTAATTCTCTTAATTACTAGTATTTGTATTTACTGAAGAATTTATATTCACTAATTTATTTTCACCGTTCGTTCCACTTGCTCGGCTTTTCGAGGTGCAACACTCCGATACAAACAAACTCGCTCCCGCTCGCGCACCTGTTTATATTTGGCGCGCTGGGCTCTGCATTTATTTGGAGCTTTCCAGAAATTTTAAGTAAATTCTAGGGGTATCTTATAGATTCGTCTTAGACCTCGTCGACATATGTGCATGGTCAAGTTCATAGGCTATTTCCGTGTGTTATTTACCATGAATGGTTGGAACTATATTAGTAGACCAACATATAAATACTTTAAATCTCAAAGCGATTCAAATATTTCGAAAATTTGCCGTTCTCGGTTTGACTCAATGTTTATCAACTGTGGACACGGCTTTATATGAATATTTTTCATCATTTTCCTAAAACATCTGTTTTTATTAGTACGTTGCTTCGGATAGTTGAACATTTTTAACTTTAACCAAACCAATTTGTATGTCATCCTAAACATTTTTTCACAAGGTAACTACCCATACTTCCAGTTATAATATATAAATAATCAAATAGCCAGTAACGATTTTCATAGACGGTTCAAATTTGTTAAAAGTTGTGTTACTGTCTTCGTGTTGAAAGAATATATGTGCGAAATGAAATGTTTCTGTGAGTTTATAAGAAAAAAAGTGATGTTATATAAGCTACCACAGCCCGTCTTAAATATAAATAATCCATTTACAATACGCATAATCAGTGAATTTTTATGAGTTTGTTATTACAATTTAAGCCAAAGGTGTTTCCAATCAAATAGAATAATTAGAGTAAAGGATAAACGGTATATTTTGAATTTTCATCCAACTTCCAGTTTAAATTTAGTAAATTAATGCATTTATTTATTTTTTCAGAAGTACAAAAAAAGTTGTAGAGCCCTAAATTAAGTAGATAATCGAATGTAATGCAATAAAATACGCTTAAACCTGTAATTATGGGGCTAAACGCGCGTCAATGAGATCTCGTTAACAGTACTACGATGTGTCACCACCGCATAGCATTGTATTGTGACACCGAACGCAATTCTATCAATATTGTATACAAGGACTGAAATTTTGCAGACAGTACCATTTAACGAGCAGCACACATACACACGATTGCTCGGTCTTTTGTTGGTAGAATCGACAGTTCCTAATCGATAATTTCTTACTTGGCTAGAGTTCAACGTTTTTCATCGTCGGTGAAAAGAATGATTGTCAAGTTATAAAATATTTTCAGAGTGGTATTAGAATACCCGATATTAGTGATGTATAAAACTGCTTCTTTACGTTAGCAGCTACAACCCGCTTCTGCTACATTTGGTTAGTAGTTTAAAATAGCTGCTACATTGTGTAGCAGTTTTTCTTAAATAGCGGTATACGTTAAACAGATAAACTGTTCTACAATTTTGCACATCGCTCCAAAGTGTCTTTTATTACCGCTATTCGCTCAATATGTGCTATGTGCTTGGCTTGCGGACGATTCCTTTTGATTCAGTAACGAGTACAGATACATATACCTACATATGCACGTATGTGAATAGCTTTAGATATATACATCTAGGTATTGTATATATTTTCTTAATTAATAATGATGTACTAATATAAATAATTGATTAATACGTAAATGAAAAAGTATAGTTTCTCGAACGGAATATATTGGCATTTTCTATCAATTGTAAAACGATATAATTCATAATATTTAATTCATATTTCAGAAATATTTAGAAAATATTGAATCTTTCTTGAATATTAGTTATATTAACATAATATATATAAAATATATTAGGAAAACGTTTTACAAATATGTATATTATATAGCATTGATTATATTTTATTGGAAATGATTTCTAAATATATTTTTCTTAACTCTGCAAGAACATTTTCCTCTAGATTTCTGTAAATATCTATTTCATATAAAAATATAAAGGTTTGATTTTTGTTTTTGTACATTTGGTGCTTTGGACTAATAATATAAAATGGATAAAATATGCATACATATTAAGTACCTATTTTAAAATGTTAGTTTAAAGATTAAATTAGTTAATATATATCTAAAATTATGATTTAGTTAGTATCTAAGTTGAGCGCTGTAATTTTTATTAATATATTTGCGTTTACGTTAAAGTTAATTATATTACGTAGGAGCTAAAATAATTACAGCGAGGTAACTGCTATATATGCATCCATTCACACCAAATCCAAAGCAATAATATAATTTATAATCCAGAATACTAACTTTAGAATACATTTTAATTTTTTCATTTTAATAATTTATTTTATTTACCATGTTATATTTTTGGAGCATTATTGACTATTAACTTGTATGGTGAGTGTCAAGAAACAAGTTCTTCCCTTTCAATTTCATGTAGATTTTTGTTATCGATGTTATACATTCTAAGCAACCAAGATATATAAGTTACTGTCTACAAATAATTTTAGTTCATTCTGGCAAATTGCTCAAAAAAATCTCAATTTTCATGTAAATAATATTTTACAAATATTTTAAAAGATAACAAATATTACAAATATGGAGTAAATATTTCAATTGTATACTTTATTATATTTAGATAAAATATAAAAAATATATTCAAAAACCTCTCACGAAAAATATTTGTGAAATATATTTTTTAAAATATCTCTGGTGTATTTGTGGCTCTTAGGGTAATAAGTAACAATAATAACTAGTAATAAATTCTAAGGGTTTGCGTCTCATAATTATCGAATTTCTATAATGATCTGTATTATATGTTTTTGCGTAGGTATTTCTTAACCAAAATTGATATAAAAAATAGGAAAACTAACCAGAGAAACTTACATTATGTGGGATTTTTACAAAATAACTATACTACATGGAATAAAATTATCTCCACCTGGGCTTGACAAAAACAATATTTCTATGTAATTGTTAGAGAATTCTGTTTATTTTTTATCCTCTTATTTACTTAACGGGTACGATATTCGTATATTCGTTAATTCTAGAAGCTTTTTTACCGCGTACGCTTGTTATTTATTTAACACCACTAAAACATAAGTATTTTTACCCCAAATTCATATAAATACCAACACCATATACTGCACTAGTTTAGTGCCACCTATTATAATTATATTAATATGATTTTAATAATAAGAGAAGCTATTCAAATCTATTTGACAAAAACTTACTAAATTCTAAAACTTAATAATCAGATGAAAATAATGTTTTTTATTACATAAGTACTGAAGTTACCACTACAAAATGCAACAAATTAATAAATTCCCAAAAAATTCAAAATCAATTTACTCGTTTAAGTTATTATTATCTCCATTCCTCACCGGTATTGTAAAAAAATAATTAATTTAATCATTGAAAAAAATTAATCCCTTGGGTGGCGCGCCTCCCAAAGTCTTCAAGGCGATCTAAATACCTCTATACCCCTCTCTCTAAAGGTACCCTAATTGTCTATGAATTGGCTGCAAACTTCGCTGAACTCGAAAGTATAAAGGCAATGAAATTATATAGCGAACAATAAGAACCATGAATGTGACTGAGTGGATATTATGACAATATCAGTTTTACTGGAACGATATTGATGGCAGAGATACAATTAAGGAATAATAAAGAAGCCGTCATATTATTTGACTGCGAATGTGTTGACCCTCAACCTACACTGTTTAGAACGATGACAGTTCTCCCAATAAAATATGGCTGTCTAAGGAAGTACTTACACAGAATACGATTTTTTAAAGATGAACTTATATGTGGACTACGCAACGAGAAGAACAAAACATTTTTTAATGTGTTGGTATTAAATCGGTGGAAATTGACTCTACCGAGAGAAACACACTTACACGAATCTACCGACAAAGGGTTTACTTTGCAGGCTATTGGGACTAGTTAAAGGGACTAACCTGCTCACATAAAGGGAACTTACCAACCATAGAATAATACAATAGGCTTGCTGGTCGTTCTGTTAAGGGACGTAAAAAAACGGAAGTGTATTTGTGTAGACCTCCAGTTATTTTAATCTAAAAATCATACATAAGAAACCCATTTGTTTAAGGTTAGCAGGCGGAATTTATAAAAGGAATATTTATAAGACGTAATATTATGTTTTGTATATCTTTTGAAAGAATTCTTCGCAAGATGATTCAACGTACAAAGATATTCGATTCAATCTCAGATTTTACAAAGTACTTTTACCTTTCTTATAAATATTGCTTCACATTCTCTCAACGCCATAAATAATGCTTTATTTGGGACAGTTACAATAGCAGAGAATTTAGAAAATATAGTAACATTATATTTCAAGAGCACATGTGCGTCACTGCGTTTGATATATATTTTTTACTTAACTGAAGCAAAAGAATTTTTTTCTGCAAAACAAGAAAAGTAAATGTATCAATTTCACGCTGCGTCCTCGCCAATTTCAGACAGCAAAAGGTAATTAACTGGAAGAAAAGTGTCTATTCGAACAGAACAAATCCGATTGTTATCGACATCTCTAAAGTGTAAGAGGACAGTAAACAATCGCCCGTAACCTGTTTGTGTGCAGATCACGAGTCAACTTTCAGTTGAGTTTAGGGGTGTAATATACTTTATGTTTTATGCATTTCTCTGTACTAGCGAATATAGGACTGCATGGTATTCGTGCACTTAATTAAAATCTAAGAGAGTTCACATCTGCTATTATTTTCGCTTAATTACAAGCAATTACTACATTTTTTTTTATTTCAATCATTAAATAGATTTTCTCTTAACTATATATTTTGTTGGTTTCTACAGAGCCCGAGATAAACTTATTTATAATTTATATTTATTTTTATTTTTATAACTTATTCAATATACTAGAAAACTGGTAGATAATATAGTTTCTCTTTCACAAGTATGCTTATGACAATTAAAAGATTGCAGCATTTAACAGCAGTTCTTTCTGGCTGTTGATCGAGAAGGGTGAATAACCACGTGCACACATTGTGTCAGTCATTTTGAGTCAGTTAAAACAGATTAATAAACTTCAACAGATAAGACACTCACAATGCTGGTCATATTAGACAAGAACAGATTTGACGCTCTGAATAGCATAAACGCGGTGAAATTGCATAAAGTGTGCTTCGCTTTTTGCTGACTACCTGATGCTTGTTCAATTTAGGGAATCCCGGGTACATTGGACTACGGTTGGGCTGGACATAAGAGTCTATTTCACCTTTTCAGATCTATTGTGATGCTCTCTAACTTAAAAGGCATTCTCTTTATGGTATTCTTTATGTAAGTTTTTGCTGGGGATTCTTTAAGCCCAGCGCTAAAAAATTCGTCCTTGCAAGGTCACCGCAGTAGCACAGAACATGGATTGCAGTTTGTTTTACCTCTTGGTAGAATCTTCGACTAGCGTCATCTGCCAGGTCTATATTATACATATGCCTATTTAGTCTACAATGACCTATTATCATTTTGGCATCCTTCCTGTCATTCCGCAGTAGGTCTTTAGTCAATTCAAGCCTTGTTCCACTAAGAACTCTCGTGCCTGTTTTTGTCCAGATAATCTTTACTACCACTCCTTGGACTTACTGTGTTTCCGAAGGTAAGTGTTGACCTGCTGTGAGAGAAAGTAACGACGCTCTTGGCTCATAACTCAAAATCTTACATTTCTTCAAATATCATTTAGAATATATTATAGATGGATGATCAGCTTTACGACGAACTATATCCCATGCTCCGATCTTCCTCGAAAATCGGTCAAATTAACATTTCAACCTTGTATTTTAATAAATAATGAGCGTCCTTTTCCAGTGGCGTTCCCAGTAATCCTTCATGTTAAAAGGGATAAGAAACTAATCGTCAATATATAGCTAAAGTTGTTTCATTATACCGCTTAGACACAAAATAGTAAAAAAGGCTTTTCAATTAAAATTCCAATTCTTTAAACATTATCATGCTTCTACTTACAGTCCGTTTCAAGATTTTGTATGTCTGTATCTAGGAACTCTAAGTTAAGTTTCTCGATGTCGTTGTAATAATCGATTAAATTTAATAAAGCTTTAGCATTTTGGGCATAGCTTTGTGCATCTTGACTAATTTGGGACGTATGCATGGGTCCGAATTAACTACAAATGCCTTCGTTTGTGGCCTTTCGAGAGCTACCATTTGTTTCTAGATTTAACGATTTCTTCGATTAAAATTAAGTCGAAGTTTTGGTAATAGCTGCTCCATGCACGAGAATTTTATATCGGTGAATATAATGCCAAACATATAATTTGGTGCATACTCTCAAAATATTGACACATGGAATCTTTTCTGCTCCTAACACCAGTGGTTGTAAGGCTTCTTGAACTTTTTTTTATTAACGTGAAAAACTTGTGTTTTCTGAACATTTACTCATAATCGCTCTTATTTAATCCAGGTGTCGACCTTCTTCAGAGCAGTTTGCATCTGTTCTGCCAGCAACTTTGGAAACCGTCTTCTAAAGACTATAATAACTATAAGATCGTCAGTATACTTCAGGCTGTGAAAACCCTTGGGTAGGATCCAAGATAAGTTAGCATGAGTGGAATATATCGATAATGCAATTGTTGGAGAGAGTCAGCGAATTTTGTTCAAGCTGGAAACGTCCATGATACAGCTCAGCTTTCTATCAGATGTGATAAAACATAGGACTTTGCATCACACTGCAGAGCAAGCTTTCGAATTTAAGCAACAATATTTTTGTTAATACCTTTCGTATGGAAGATTTAATTCTATTTGCATTATCTGAAACAACATTTGCTATTCGCTTATTGCTCATCAGTTGTGTTCACTGCAGGAATAATACTGAAGTTAGCAACGAGTAAAACCTAATACTGGACATTTTATAAATCGTCTGTAACATTTCAACGAATGGAACACATCGAATAATATAGATTATATTATACGATAATTAATATTCTTCTGTAACTCAGAAGATAGGAATTTTGCATGAGCTGAAAAAACATTCTACTTTCTTTGGGTAATTTTCTTTCATCCAGCTGACTTAGAATGTTCCCAATGAATTAATAGAATTTTTGTTTGCGTCATCTACATCTCTAACAATATTATTTTCCTGCGCTAGTGCCAGATATTCATGAAAAATATCAGAAACGTGGTCCTTGGCAAAGTTAATTCGTCTAACTAGTCTCTTTTTATTGCGTTATTTAAGTAATATCTCAAAAAGTCTACACTGAAAAAAGAAATCTTTTAATTAAACTGAACTTCTTTTCCTCTTTTGGTTAAGAGGAAACCTTTATGTGCGTTTTTTTGCATTATTTCCACAATAATGAATAAGAGAAGGCATGAAAACCATAAAATGCAAACAGTTAATAACTATTATTCAGTTTATACCCATACTAATGCATTTCTTTTAGTGATATCAATATTTATTTAGTACCCAAATATAATTTCCTTTTAAATCTGTTCCATCTAGTGTCAATGTCGTGATATATTTAGCTATAACGCGGAGTTTGTGCAATATAAGAACCAAAGTTGTTTCTTATGAAACTGAAAAAACTTTACAGGCATTTTAGGTACCGTGGTTTGTCACACTACATCATAGAGGGTAGTAGTGGAACAAATCAATATGTTCAGTTGAAATTGAAGTTCCCTGCAATAGTACGATAAGATTTAATAAAATATTATGAAACAGGTATGTAGATACCTACACGTAACTTGTGAACCGAAAAAAGACTTGTTTATTTGTAGGTTATTACTATGCTTTTATTTTAAGCTTGTCTAATAGATGTCGCCCTCAAATTAATATTTGTAACAATTCTGCTAATCTGATTATGCATTACAAGGCTATAGGATATTTCCACAACTTAATTAAAGTTTGACTTTGTGTTATAATTAAATAAATAAAATTTTTAATGCCTCTAATAATTTAATTTATACCATGTGCCGCGACATATTTTGCGCGTTTTGGGCAGATATGTTTTATAGTCACAAAAAAAAAATAGAAAGAAAGAACACAATAAAAATCAAAAAGTAAATGAGCATGTAATTCTAATAAGTTACTTTAGTATGTAATAACATATAACAATATTGGTAATAACACCACCGAAGAAACGTTTCTGCATTAACTTTCCAGCTGCGTACTTTTTGTATTACTCTTATTATTATTTAATTTATTATTCCACAGAGCATTTAATAGTAGAACAATAAATATTAGTGTGCCATGGAAGATTCAAGAAAAAATATCCAAGTATTCTAAATGTCTACTTCTACGACAGAAAACGTCATCAACCGATATATTTGTAAGCTGATATAGAGACTTCCACATGTAATTATCAGCCATGGCGTTTGGGGTTTGAGTTCTAGGGTCTATTATTCGGAGTGCAGGTTTAAGGATTTTCTCATTCCCTTGGCAAGTAGATAGATAGATAGATAGATCATTTTATTGCTTAGCCCATACGGATACAATACGTCAATGCGACACAAATAATATAAATATAGGTAAAAAAGCAATGTAAATATGCACAAGAATAAAAGACATAATACAAATATTTAATATAATTTAACATGGTCAACAAACAGCAAAACATAAAAAAGAGTAGTCATTTAAGAACAAGAACCCCCTATAGTTTTAAAAATTCGGAAACAGAATAAATACTGTTTTCAATTAACATCGATTTTATTTTAATTTAAATATCGTCACACTCCTTTCCTGTTTTAAGACTGAGGGAAGCGCATTAGACAGTCTCACTCCTGTCGAGTCTGGCGCCCTGTCCAATATCCCCAGTCTATTCAGTGGAACGGTAAGATCATTCCTACACCGTGTTATGTACTCATGAGCATGTTAGTTATTTTGGAATATATAGCACAGAAATTCTAATATGTGTAGACTGGCCAAGGGTAAAATACCAAAACTTTTGAAAAAGGGACGGCATGATTCATGCTGCTTTATACCGGCCATGCATCGAATTATACGCTTCTGTGCTAAGAATACACCATATGCACTAGCCGAGGATCCACAGAAGCCGTAAGAAATTCTTGACTGAACCTCAGCATAATAAAAGGACAATATACAATCGTGTTTCAAAATATATTTTAAGTTTCTTACCAAATAACAAGTCGTATGTAACTTTTTTGTTAAAATGTCGCAATGATCTTTCCAGTTCAAATTTTCATCCAACGTCAAGCCAAGGAACTCTACTGAATGCTGATGCTCAAGAATTGACTCATTAATATTAACATCCACATTTGCGATTTTCGTTTGAGGTGTATTAAAGACAGTAAAACTTGTTTTGGGCGTATTCAGCTGCAGACCATTACCACAAAACCACTGACTCATGTCCCCGAATACATCACTGATGTTTTCTTTAAGTTCTGAAAAATGTTTTGCAGGTACTAAAGCGGATATATCATCAGTATACAAAGAAAGAGAACAGTTAATGAAAGAAACGATGTCGTTTATAAATAATATGAATAAGATGGGCCCGAGAACGGAGCCCTGTGGTACTCCCAAAGTAACCTGCAGCAAAGAGGATGTAAACGTTTCGAGCATGGTGTTTCCGGATTTGTATCTAATTTTAACAAACTGGACACGATCCATTGGGTATGATTGAAACCACTCAGATACCATGCCTCTAATGCCGTATTGCTCGAGTTTAGTGAGTAATTGTTCTTGATCAACACAGTCAAACGTGCGAGTCAAATCACAAAAGACACCACCCACGCAATTTTATTACGATTTTATTAAATATAAACTATTAACCTACATAAATTGTATTTATATTTAACTTTCACCTATATTTCAAATCATAATTATTTCAATTTCATTTCTATGTACTTTAAATGGGAACTTACTGCAATGGTTGTCTTGTGTCATCTATCTCGTCATTTGTTCATCTTGCTAGGAGATCAGAGGAAGCCGTTTTAAAAATAATCTGTTTATGAACCGCAGCGACGCTTCACAGATCAAATCCCGTATTTTCATTATTTGAAACCAGTTTTAAACCTATATCTTGAACAATGTTCAGCTATTTCCTGATTTAATATCAGAGGTATTTATTTTTTACTTTCTACGAAGAGGATTTCCATAATTCTATCCTTGACAAGCTAATTTCCCATCCAGGAGAGGTTTTATTCCCTATTTTTCTGAATCATCCGTCACAGTAGACCCGAGTCGCCGACTCAACCGGACAATTTAACGTTAGTCCACTCCAAGGCGAATAAACATCACTGAATAAGGAACAATATTGCATTTTAATTATCGTATACGTTTATTCTGTACCTGTTGTCGTATTGTGTATTTATTGTTGTTGCCTTATAAGTATTATTCTGATAATATTCACCGAACACTATATTAAGATCTAACATAATTTCTCAACGTTCACATAATAAAAAATTACGCACTTTGAGCGGTAAATTCAAATTCTAAATAAGCGAATCTAATTAAGCATTTTAGTTAAAGTAAGTTAGAAATAAGTAATTTGTCACTAATCTAGGTATTGAATTTTGTATTTAATTTAAGTATATTAATAAATATGTTATTTCATATGAATTACTTTTTTTTTTGATACACAAACGAATCCAAGACTTAAATTTAAATGCTCACTCACAGTAGTAAACATTATAATACATCAAAATACAAAAACAACACGAAATGATCAAACTAAGGATAAGACCAAAATGCTATTTGAAGTTTGTGCACGCAGCTGGAAAATGAAAAGCAATATGTAAAAAAACACAATATGGAAAAATAAAACGAAAGAATTTTTGTTTGTCTGTAAAGTTAATTATTCAGGTATAACAAAATAAAATAAAAATCATTTATTTGCATACCTTACTTTTTCTTTGATTTAGTATATCGCAATTCGATTCACTATATCGTTCTATGGCCCAAAAAAAGTATTGATTACTGTGACTAGAACATATTTACGTATAACACTACTTCGCAACGTGTTCGTCATGATAAGTTAGTCCTACAGTCAACAGCGAGACATTATCCGGCGCCTCCACCAAAATGTCATGTGCAGTTACACGTGGGTGATAAACGAGATATAATATAATCTTTCTGTTTTTATAAAGTTATTTATCGTTAGTCCTAACATTAGTCAAAATCTTTCCAAATATTGATAGTTTCCTTGTTCGTTGAGCTTATTTCAGCAAGATGAGGTATCACTTCATCAAACTAGATTCATAGATCTGCAACTAAATAATATTTGCCGCGATCGATGCGTTGGTCGAAGAAGGGTAATAGATTGCGGTGTTAAATCTCTAAATTAACACTCTTAGACTCATTCTTATAGGGATATATATCTATAAAATGATAATAAAAATTGTGTAATTTTGGGTACTTAATATTGTTTTCCTTAAAAATACCCATACGTAAGCTATTGCATTTCGATGGAGAACGGAATATCGAAGTAGAAATAAGGATTGTCTTGAAAGAGAGAGGGAGAGACATCGTTACGCTTACATAAATCACTCCCATATTCAGCTAGTGCATGAAAATCTTAAAATTAAAAGTAAAAATTGAGGAGTTTTCGTAATTTCCAAACAAAAAAAAAACAGTGTAAAGTTTTCGTCAAATTTATTCCTTACTTTGTTTACACATTATAATTAATTCATTCTGTTCTATTATAATAATTATAAAACTGCTATATCCTAATTACTTAGGTAATTTAGGCTCTAATTAATATATCAACTACCAAAGTAAGTACATAACATGTACTCGATAATGATTAAGCGAGGGTACTACCTTGAGATATAGTGGTCCTCGGTATTCGCTACTATATAAGGTGTATAAGTGAAATGCATTACCTTTCGTAGCATGCGTGCAGCAGTATCAAGGGTTTAATTGAATTTTCGTTGCAGTGGGTACGGACTTATATAATTGCTGGTAAGTGCTGAGTTTCCATCAAAATTTTTAAGCAATTAGTGGGTCAATTATCGTTAATAAATTAGAAAAAAATAGAAGCATTTAATATGTAACTCGGTATGAACTACTATGTATCAGCTTTCTCTATGTTGATTATAATACTTTTTAAAAAAGTATATAATGCTCTGTTTTTTGAAAATAAATGCCCGGGATTTCAATTTTTTTTTACTTCACCAAAATAAAATATAATTAGATTCAATAAGGCCGATTCAATATATTCAAAATTTCAATCAACATATCATTTCTTTATTTGCATAATTTTTTTTTTCTTTTTTTTAATAAAATATAAATATAATAATTTAATAGTTTTTATTCACCTAGTGACCACACTGATAAATGAGTGAACCTTGTAATCAGTGACGTTCTACCTGCAAGGTGCCACGGGCCACTTGTAGGAGCAACAAATCACCTGTCAAAATAGCTTCCCAAGCCCTTGCTAACGAATAGTGCACCTAAAGAGCATGCCCCAAAGTTTCTTCTCCGATTGTTTAAATTTTGAAAAAGTGTAATTATCATATATCGTTATAAAAACACACTAAGATAAATATACCAATTTCTGACCCTGTCCTAATTACTGACACCTTCCCTGTATTTTTTCCTATTATAGTTTCTTTTGTTGCGTTTTCGCGTAGTTTTCGATTGAAAATAATCCCGCAGACATTTATTTTAAGTTTAAAAACCAAATTATTCTTCCAGTGTCATCTTGGAATCTTAAACTTTGACATCATTCTATGCCTTCCTGAAAATCCTCACACAAGTCAGCGAAAAATAAATGAAACTGCAAAGATAAGTCTGGAGCACCAGAAGGATTATAAAGATGAACAAATTTTACCCATACCACATACAACCACATCAAGAACTTTCGGAAGTAGATTATGATCGGCGGCTTGAATTTGGTTTATGGGTTCCACAAAAGTTGGGAGATGACGAAGATTATCTCGATTATGTATTATTTTCGGATGATTCAACTTTTCATAACAACGGATTAGTTAACAGGCACAATTTTCATTATTACAGTGATGAGGATCCCAATTTCTTTAGAACCCTAAATTGTCAATATCGATGGTCTGTTAATGTGTGGGGCGAAATAGTTGAAAAACACGTGATAGGTCCATACTTTTTTGATGGTTTCTTGAATGATGCCATGTTTCTACAATTCATAAAATATAATTTAGCAATACTTTTGGAAAATATACTTATTAATATTCGACAAAGACTTTGGTTGCAATAAGACGGTGCTCCTGCAAACTTCTAAATAAGCGTTCGGGAGAAATTAGATAGGCAGTATCCCAACAGGTGGATAGGCCGTGGAAGCCCACAGAATTTTTAAAACATTAGCAGTTTTTAACACAACTGATGTATTCCGTTTTAATACATAATTTTAATAAAGTACATTTCTAAAGTTTACTTAGTTATGACTTTTAATTAGTATGTAGGAATAATAACGTCCATCTATGTTGAATAATAACAGCAGTTTTGTCCAAGCCTATTAACAAGAAATAATGGCTAGGAATTAATATTTGAAAAAGAAAATTGTAAATTACTAAGAAACTATAACAGATAGGTATAGGAAGCATTAAAACAATCTTAAAGACCGTTAAAATTAGAATCTAAATAAGGTAATAAATACAGGCTGTTTCATTTAAAATAAGAAAGTGACTTGCCTTTAAAGATAGCGAAAATTAAAAGTATGCTTTCGTTCGCCCTGTATATCTTTTGCATTACATTTTATTATGAAGTCTAATGCTTTAGTTAAAAAATAAATACAGTTTAAAATATCTGGCTTAAATATGCATGACAGGCATGCCTCTTAAATTTTGCTCTACATTTTGAAGAATAGTTAATTATTTCGTAAACGAGTTGAGTTAGGCATAGGAAACCTAACACCAATTTGACTTTATTTAGTCTGTGCTATCAATGTCTGTATTATCATGTCATAATATACAGGGTGTTCCATTTAATTATTCACAACTTTGGTGTGTAACTTTTCTTTGAGTCACTCTGTATACTTCAAAATAATTTTGAAATATGGTCCCTCTGAACCTGGTATAATCCTTACAAAAAAAAAAAGTAAAAAGTTGTTTTGATTTTAAGCATGTCAGTTTGAATGTTTGCGCATGTAAAACATTGTATTGAAATTTTATAAAATTTGAGAAAGTTATAAGGATAATAACTATTTCAAAGTATGAATGAAAGTAAAAAGTTAAAAGTCGTTTTTTAGAAATGTGAAAATTTAGCATGTGTTCACGATCGCAAAAACAAGTTCAAGGTGGCGTTATTACATCTAGTACATTGCTATATAAGTTCTTTATGAATAATTTATTATTTGCTCTTAGATTTGACCGTTGTTTTTATCATCATAGATAAATAATATGTTCTTTTTTTAGAAGCAAAAAAAAAAAACATTGTTTACCGAAAATAAAGTAAAAACAATTTATCATATTTCCACCTCTTCTATTAAGCAAATAAAAAATATGCGATTAATACCCTCATGTTTTTGGCAATTTAAGTGGATTGTGGTCGTATATCGTCTGTCGAGAGCGGCGGTTCATTAAATGTTCTCGGTTTATTTGCATAGGTAGGGTGAAACTGTCCGGAAAAAATGGGAGCGGAAGAGATATATTGCATTTCCTTTCCGCGTTTATATTTCATCCAATGTGCACATCTATATATGACTGGAATGTTCGTCTCTATCTTAGAACTGGTTTGAGGCAAATTTATGAATTATTTTTTCCCATTTGTTGCCATTAGATTTAATTTTATATAAAAGGCAGCAATTCCTTTTCACAGTTACATTTGACCTAATCATGAAGATGAGTAAAATAACAAAACGTTAAAAGTTCAAATATTTAATACGATAAACTACGATCCTTTCACCACACAGTGGCTGAAATGTAACTATTACACTATTAAGACATTTCTGTTTATACTTTGAAAGATAGTAGTGGGGAGTAATATAAATCTTTTTGGTCATTCAGAGCTAAGCCTCACTTATGATGTCTATTGATCACTAACAATAAGTATTCTAAGAAGTCTAGTTTTTTACTTTTACTTTGGATATGTAAAATATCAACATTATCATTAAAGATATGTTTAAATTATAAACAATGACTGGCGAAAGTAGAATCCATATTCTTACCTTTGTAGGTTTTCGTGTGTTCGGATATCCGGTTAGCGAAAGCAAACACTCGCACATCAATCTATAGATTCCCGAGCAATATTTTTTTGTCTGGTTTGTCCTTATTATTTTTAAAAAAAAACTACCTAAATTTTTGTTTGATTTATATGCGATGTAACCCTGGGTTAATATTCTTAATGAATTTACTAATTTTTCTGATATTTTACCTAAATACGTTAAAGAGGTATAATTAATGGGTGGGATTAATTATATCTCTTTAACATATTTAGGTAAAACATCAGAAAAAAACTGATAGACTCATTAAGAAAGTTAACCAGGGTTACATCGCATATAAAACAAACAATTTAGGTAGTAACCAACACACGAAATATAAATAAACTTCCATCTAACAAAAGTTTTTTAATCTTCACACTATGTACATTTCATTAGCTACGCTAACGTCTTCAGGTGTACAGGTATATTGTCAGAGTACCAAATATGTATATATAATAAGTATATCCTAGGTTACAAAAGATAAAATCAAGCTACAGGACTATTATCTCAAATTAATTCTAAATATTTATAATGAAGGGGTATTAAATCTGTATAAGTAAGCTGTTATTATGTTTTTTCACATAAATAGCTTCCCATATATTAAGATTTTTACAATTTGAAGACTTAATTACATCTAAATCATTAATTCAAAAAGTGTGTCGTGTGTTAACAAAATAATATGCTAAGGAGGATTTATCAGCATTATAATTCTCAATATGATATAAATGTATACTTTGTTACAAACACTGCATTTGATCTTATAAATCCCAATATAGTTTTGAAAATCAATAATTTCAATATTATATTTTAATTTGTTTCTTAAAGTATTAGAATTTTGAAAAACCGGATGAAGATTGTATTTTTTACACAAGTCTAGGTAACCCATAATTTATTAAAGTTAAGTCTGAAAAACCTTTTTTTTACGACGCAGCAGAAATGGTTATAAGGAAAATGTCGTATTAGATAAAATTAAAAAGAAGTTAGAAAATAAGAGGTCATTAAAAAATGATAACTACACTTATTCCAGAGAAATTACTAGAGAAAAGCTTTTGCAGATTTAATTTAACGATCGTAATCGTACTATTAAATATTTGAAACTTTTAATGTTTTGTTATTTCACTCATCGAATATGGAGTTTCAACAAGTATATCCATCATCTATTAATTTTTTAATCATGAAGATACTTTCACAGATATTAAATTTATATGTAGATCATAAGCTATTTTTCAAGTAACTTGATTATAATAATAAAACGAAGAAGGATTCGTAAACTAACTAAAGTTTGCAGAAAAACTGTAAATATAGTCAGTAAGCATTTTGCAAAGACATTTCAACTCTAATGTAGTCCTTATATTTATTTGCAATAACAATGGATACTTACGAATTTGCTAATATCGTAGTATATATCCTGACTAAGGTTCCTTGAGGGGTTGTGGGCCATAAAACAAAAGACGAAACACGAGGTACAACTTTATTCTTACACTAAATTGAAGTATGGTACAAAAGTAAAGGATAATTCCCATTTAACATTTCAAAAATCGCTTGAAGTTATTGCTTTAATGTAGCATTTACATCAGTTGCAATATACATACTTATCTATATAATATAATAATAATTTAATTTAATAATACTTTGACATACAGCATCACATATAAATCTTCAATAATACTTACTAACTTTGGGATTGTCGACGATTTTATACTCTACGAATTTGATAATGGTAATTTTAACATTTACTAATAAATACGTAAATTTATCTATATTACAAGGAACATAGTAAAATATAAGTACAAAGTACATTGTTGCTATGCCTAGTAGATGAGGTACTATGAAATGTTCTTACAATTAGTTTCATATTCCTATAAGATATTTGGGTTCATAAAATAAATAATTGTTTGCTCACTGTAATGCTCATTATTTTTATGTAATTTGATGTCACTACAAAAACAAAAAACATAAGATTACGTATCTTATGTTTTTTGTTTTTCAAATTATTTCCATTAGCTTTGAAAAGGAGGTATGTATAATAAATGTTTTGAGCTTCTTACTTCTGCTGTTCTAGGAATTGTTTTATAACTTATTAAGAGGCCAATACTTTTTTGACGGTAACAAGGAGTAAATTTAATGAGATGGTCCTGCGATAAATCTCGGAGCAAGTTTTGTAATTTTTAATTGGGATTGAAGCTATGGAACCTCGAATAACTGTTTCAAATGATTTTATTTATTGTACACCCTAATTAATAGTTATTATTAATCGGGTGAAATTTCGATTTTTCAACAAATGCAATGTATTCAAAAAATTGAATACATATGTGATACTTTTTATTTCTGACTTTTTGTTAATTGTGAAAATCATATCCATAAAAAAGTTGAAATCGATATTATTTGATTCCATATAAACGCTTAACCTAAATCGCAGTTTAAGGATAACCAATAACATCTCTTAAAACAAGATGTTGCTCGAATGTCCACCGATATATAAGCAGCAAAATGGAGATATTGTGAACAAGTTAGATACTTGCATTAAGTTAATGATTAATTTCATAGATATCCTGATATTTTCTTCGTTTTATGCAGCCTCCAATAATAATAATAATTCAAAGAAATATATATTATATATAAGACGATTTATTTCCATTAATGAACTTTCTTCTGTTACAATTGTGTAAAGATATGAAAAATGACGTGACTTGAAACACTCGCAATGAAACATGTCCGAAATAAAATTTGTGCGCTAATTTATCATTCTTTCTCTTTGATGTAATTATAGTTGTAGCTTTTTTGTTATTGATAATAATTTTTTTTTGACATTCTGAAAAAAATGTTCATCGATCTATGTAATTACCTATTTTTCTTATCAACAAAATTTTCGGGAATAAGTAAATTAATAAGGTTTTTAATATCTCAAAGTTAGGATCCTAAACAGCTATAAAGTTTCCCAAGACAAAAAATCAATTCTGGTTGCAAACTCTAATTACTATTCTTGAAAAAGGACAAGGTTTTCGTAGAGCTTTGTTTTAATACGTTTATATTAAATAAAGCACAAGCATGTAGATAATGAATTTAATTTCTATAAAGGGTCTAATCGATTAAGCATATGAAAACTGCACTCGCATCTGATGAAGGGTTATTACCTTGTTTTTATTGTTCTTCATCTAAAATAGCCATACAATTAATCTTACATTCCTAACCCCTATTGTAAGGAAAAACGTAAAGAATTTTACAGTACAGAATTTTCAGTACCTATTGAAGATATCTTTATGAAATTTAAACTGTACTTGACTATCCATAAACTTATATAATATAATTTTTTTCAGAATTTTTGTGACACTGGGAACTGTAAAAAACGAGAAGTATATTTTTTGGGAGTAATTTTTTTATACTAATCCCCAAAGCGACACTTACCAAAAGAAAAACATCTTATTCGCTTATTGGTTAACTACTACATGTTAAAATTACAAAAGGGTCAAATTGGTGGAACATAGTTAAAAAAAATAAAAACCAATTATGAATATGTGCATATGTCTCAATTATTTACCAAAACTGTATTAAAATCTATAAACTATCTCTATGCCACCTATCGTCATAAATATGTTCTTATAACAAAATATACACCTACAAATAAACTATAAACAATCAATATTTCGTAGCTCATCAGATACGATGACGACTACTCTGTACTATACTCGATGAAATATTGGACCCGTCGAATATGCGATTTTACAACATTCGACCGCACGAATTTCGAACTTGTGATGTGTGATGTAGACTCGGTACAATGTTATCCTATAATGTGCTATAATAAGTATGCAGTGACCTGTTTCCAGGACGATTCGATTTTCATACAAGTTTTCTCAAGTTATAAGAAGTTAACTAGCGAGCCAAAACATAGTTGGCAGGCCACGAATATTTAGATTTAGGCAAAACAAAATTGTGTTAATGAAAGTTAAATTGTTTTTTGCGCCTCCCTCCAGAAACACTTATTTTGCAGTACTTAAAAGCGACAGGAAAACTATTGTTTTCCTGCCTAGGCAGGCAAAAGTGTCACTAAAGCTTGTCGCACTAGATTCACATGACAGATGCGTAATAAATTGTCATTAAGCTACTGTTCAACCATGATAAGATGTACTGGTGTCTTCATTGCATTTATTATTGATAAATAGATATTAAGATAGAAGGAAAATCACAGAAAACAATTTATTCTCGGAAACGTCAAAATACTAAGGTATGTGTGCCAACTTATACTGTCAAGTTCCTAGTGTCAATATTTCTTTTCTATTTTTAATTCAAAATTAAGGTTTGTCGGCCCAAAAAACATTGTGTATCACACGGCCAGAAACTCTTTTGCGAGTATTCTTGTGTACTACAAACCGTACTCATACTCGCAAAACTGTAGTTTCTGGCCTAGTGATACAAATAACTATTATTGAGTATTTTGCGGGAGTTTGAATATATGTTTCTTTTTGTCATAAATGTTGGCTGATAATATATAGAGATACGCAACCGACCGTGTCTACTAGCTGTGATGATAGTGTTGAAAATGACAGTTACGGCAGTAGAGTTGGATGATCTTGACTTTCATCAAGTGGTTTACCGCAATAGTTGATTCCAAGAAAAATATGCAGAGTTACAAATCAATAGAGACAAAACAACACATTTTATTGTACATTATGTCAATCTAAAAAAAATCTTAACTACTGCGCTTTTAAATGAACTTTTATCAAATGGCTTGGGCAACCTCTGTTTTCCTTTTGAAATAAAAATTCTTCGTTTAATAAATACTTGAAGATAACCCCTCTAAAGGCACAGTAATAAGATTTTTTCAGATTCACATAATGTGCATATTCTTCTTGAAGCGAACTATTGCGACAAAACACTTGACAGGCAATCTTCATTTATAGTGATACGCTTTAGGTTTCCACTGATTTTTCCGACATTTATTTTACAATTAACACATTTATTATTTTTATGACGTTCAATTGTTTTCTCCATTATATCTTATCGCAAATGTTGCAATGAAAAACAGGATCGCACTTAATATATTCTCTCTCGCAAAATACTTCATAAAACAATTTTACTTTCATTAACACATTTTTCTTTTGCCGAAATCTAAGTAGGTACACGTGGCCTGCCAACTATGTTTTGACTTGCTAGTTAACTTCTTATAACTTGACAAAATTTGTGCGAAAATCGAATCGTCCTGGGAATGGGTCACTACATACTCATTATAGCGCATTATAGGATAACATTATACCGAGTCTACATCACACATCACAAGTTTGAAATTCGTGCGGTCGAATGCTCTAATATCGCACATTCGACGGGTCCAATTTCAATATTTCATCGAGTGTAATACAGAGTAGTCGCCGTCGTATCTGATCAGCTACGAAATATTGATTGTTTATAGTTTATTTGTATATTTTGTTATAAGAACATATTTATGACGATAAGTAAAAACATAGTGTACAGGTTTTAATATAGTTTCTGGTAAATAACACTGCGTGACACGATTTTCGTACCTGAAAAACTGATTACTATTATGGTTTTCAATTAGTTACAATATGTAAGCAGTGGATGTTTTTTTTCTATCACGTCTTGTTTTTGAAGTATACACTGATGGCATTAGATAGGCTATGCCGATTTTGGCACAAAATCTTGGGGTTTTCAATGGGGGTAGAGTTCACATTTTTTCCCCTCATTAATACAATATGCATATTTACATGTCACTTCGTGCTCGTAGCGACGAGATTGAAATATTCTACCCGATATACATACCGGGTTGTCCAGCCTAAGATGGCAACGGTCCATAGCCTATTTATTTAATTGCTTTTTTGGAAAAATTGTTTTTCAAATAAATGTTGGCTTCGAATCTATATTAATACACATTTTAAAATGTAGTTTCAGTAATGGCGGACTTGGTTTTTGTGCCGGAAGTAATACTTTATTTATTTTAAATGGAAGCACCCTGTATATTACTGTATTTTCGGATTTCCTTCGTTAATTTAAATAACAATACGTTAGGCATACATTGAGACTAATTGTTTACCGTTTCGCCGAATTAACATTTTGACGTTTTTCGAAAAAAATGTATATTGTATATGTATATTGGTAATATAAGTTGAATGTAAGCATATATTTATATATTATATATATATTGTGGTAATTACAGTATAATACAACGTCAGGATATATATTATGAATACACTAAGTTAAAGTTAAAATATCTCGTGCATAGCGTACTGTTAATTGTTTTAAATATTGAAGTAATGAATGAAGACAAACACAAACGTTAAAATTTGATAATAAATAAATTAATTTTAAGAGTTAATTAAATGTAAATCACTGTTTAAAAATTCTGCTACGAATAGAAGTCCTCTCATAGTAGCTCTCAACTATGCAGAACAATGACATTTGCAATGCTGCGATGTTTGGAATATCTCGGAAATACGGAAGTTAGAAAATGCGTTCAGTTTTCGCTTAATTATAGAACGCACAGTTTTTTATTTTAAATTGTTGCGTTTACATTACAGATTTATAAATGTCTGTAATTGTCAACTCTAAAATCTGGATAACTTGATTTTTTTAATTGAATGGTTATGCAATTTTAACATAAATGATGCAAAATGAATTTTCTTTCGATTTATGCGAGTGTCATGTGTCTATCTCCGAAGGTTTTGGAGTATTCCGATTTTTCAGTTTTCATGATTAGATACGTATTGCCGAAGCGCCGGCCACCTCCTCCTCGCCATACCAGCTTAGGCTAATAACAAAACAAAATAAGTTATCTCTCT
>RXPK01002850.1:0-80469 GCA_004143645.1 Protaetia brevitarsis | reverse complement strand
AACTTGCTGCTAGGGACTGCTCCTTTTTAGAATGGATTTGGCGGCGCAAGACACTGTAAATCTCTAGGGTTTCACGCGAATGAGGACAAACTCCGTAAGGCTGTCTTTATGAGCAAGGACAGATTGAGATTACTCACAGAAATCTTAACTGGGCACTGCGCACTAAATAAACACAGATACTGCATGGACCTAATGATGTCTCCCCTGTGCAGGAAGTGTGGGTGTGCAGAGGAAACTCTTCTTTAGAATTCTTCATCTGCAACTGCAAATCCTTTTTCAACGTCAATACCTTAAAAACCCTTCACCTTTCTTTAATATGCTCGCGCCTCGAATACGCTTCTGCCGCTTATTCTCCTTATTACGCTAACCTCAAACGTCAGGTGGAGAGAATTTGTAAAGTTTTCATGCTTCAGAATAGATCACATGTGCCCTCCTTTGGGGTTGCCAGAAGATTGGTGGATTGTCCCTCACTTTTTGAGCAACTTAATTTGTTATCTTTAACTTATCTTTTTCATGGCCAACAACTTCAATAAGCTTCGTGGAGACAATCATATCCATACTTATACTAGCCCCGAAGCATTATATTTCTGACACATTTAATTATTTTGTCTGGGTTATTCCTTTTCATGAATGTACTTATCTACTTTCACTTTGTTATCTTTACTATGCAACTGTATTTTATTTTCCTTGTTGTTATTTTGTCCTGGAATTAGAATAATCGTTTTGTTGGAGAAATATACTATTGCCATTAGAATCTTTTAAACAGAAAATAAAAAAATAGTTCCATAGATTCCATTATATCTAGGATTATAAAGCTTGGAAATCATGAAGCATCAACGAAATATTCCAGAACTATAAATAAACCTAATTAGTGTTAACAATGTTGTCCAATCATTCAGGTGAACCTACATCCCAAATAAACAAAGAAGCAGTATACTTACGTCAAAAGTCAATTAAAATACTGAACAGTTGAAAATTCTAACGGAATGAGATTTTCTCCAAATTATCATGATTTCAAAAGATCTCCAATGATTGTTTTACCATATCAGCTAATCAATAAATCTAATAAGAGCGAAAAAAAAAACACTACCCTCACAAATAGGGTTATCCTCTCGAGGATGCCTTTCTTGGGGAATTTGTCAAAGTTGGGATAACTCAATTACGACGAGATGAAGGTAACCTCTACGGGATACGCGTGTATGTCTGTATACATAAATCTTAATTAGAAAATATTAAACCAGAAAGAGAAACACGGAGTGTGACCATTGTTCTGCGAATGTTATGCTTCCAGTGTCTTTATATCGTGCTCCTCCTAGTTTGTTGTTTCGTAATAAAATACAATTTATCCTATTATATGGGACCGAGGCGGTACATGTGACGTTTTATTGCCGTCTTCACTTGATAGCGGCCGGCTAGTGCTCCTGAATGCATATATCTGAACGAAACGCGCTACGATGTAACGCCATATGACGCTATGCAAATCCTGGCAGCAGCCAGATTTTCATTGTGTAGTACAACGGCAGTTCAGATCGCGTTAAGACTAATGCGCGTCTATACGTAGATACTGAAAAATAAAATGGAAACTGGAATTCCAAAGTATCACATACTTTATGATTTTGGAATTACAGAGTTATATTTTCGATTACGAATAAAATTAAGGTACTTGGTCACAGATTTGTTTTACATTAAACGGTACTAAATCCAATATCGTTTATTCAAATTTTATGAGCATAAACTATACCCTTTCAACTTTCAAAGATGCTCAACACATTGGCGTCTTAATTCTTTATTTTCTAGCTTATTCAATACATACTGCTGTGGCCTGGCACCCCGGGTTTTGTAAATTCAGTGATCATATTTTATTACGATCTGTTTTTCTCAATGTTTTGAGAAAATGATCTCAGAATTTAATTGTTTATTTTTAAATAAGATTTAGTTAATGAATTGATTGGTTAATTATTTATTTAAGTGTCCAGTTGAAATTGTTTTCACTCTTTAATATATTTTTATTTGTTCAGGTTAGCTCATGTCTATTCTTGTAGTTGTTTTCTATGATCTTTGTGCGTTAGGTGCAGCGCACGCAGCTGTTATATTTTATATATATGCGACTGTTTAACCTTCAAAGGGCAGTTCTTTGACAAGATGCCGAGTAAGTACATGTAAATTTATATCGTTAGCTGCCATTTTGGTATTTCATTTTGATTTTAAGTTTTGTTGCGTTAATTTTGAATTTATCTCATCCATCAAAGAACTCATTTTATAATAATTGGTATTATATTTTTGTGTACACAAATTAGATATAAGATCTTTTATTATTTTACGTGCAGGAAGATATATTTAAGTTTAAAGATTTAATTTTTCGTTTTTCTTTTATTTTGCTGTTTTGTAATTATTTTTAATCACCTCGGGTAAAGTAAAAAGAAGCATTGTGCTTGTAATTAAATTTCAATTTTGTAAATTTACTTGTTTTGTCCACGTTTAAATTAATTTAGTTCGTTTAATTTTGAAACCACGTGGATTTTTGTGAAAAAAGGATTTTCTTCTAGAACAAATTTACCTTTTTGCTTTGTTAAAGGATTAGCATTGTCCTTTTTAAATGTAGATTCATGCAGTTTTTGTTTTCATCCAGGACCTCCAGTCCAAGGTTAAATTTTACTGCAATTTGTAACAAATGTTTTTTTTTTTTTTTTATAATAAAATCATTGATTGTCAAACGTCATTTTCATTCTGTTCTTTTATTTTTGAATCAACCATTTCAATTTTTGGAGTAATTTAAGAAAGTCAGTTTTCTTTCACCCACATTTTACTTTTCATGATAGGTTTAATTGTGAGAGTAACCCTGAGTTTAATTGTTCTCTTGCACCCTTTATTTTTATCCGCTGAGCTAGTTAATTTATTTTTTTCTTTTTTAATATTCATTTTACATTTTTTCTTTTGTACCTTCAGTACACAGCAGTACTAAAAAATTTTGGTAATTTTTCTTGGTAAAAATCATTTTTTTTTGATAATTTGGCGCACTGAATTGGGGTAAATGACAGAAGCTTATGGAAAATGTCGAAATGTTAGAAATATTCTCGTAATACAAGTATTTTACGTGAATATTATAAGAAAATTTATATTTCTTAGAAAAAAAAAAAAAACATTGTAATATTACCAAGAAAAATATGAATATCTCTTAGGAAAAACTTAAAATTTCTTACAATTTGGAAAATTATGGTGGGTTCAGTCAGTCTGTATTAGCATTAACTTAGTAACTTAGTATTAATAGTAACCTTAAAAAGTTAAAGTGCGTAATATGCACATATGCGTTCAGTTGAAGATAATTGTATGCTATATCTTAACATTAACTTAAAGCTACCTTAGAAAGTTCCAAACTTTTAACTTTTACGACTAAGTTAAAGCACGCGCATGTGTCGTATATATTTGTTTGTATTTGTTGCATTTTTGTAGCAGGTGGCAAACTGATGCAATAAACTATTTCTAATGTATCACTGTGTGTATCAGCTGTTATATTTATTGGAGGTTAGGTAAATAATTATTGGAGTGGAGAATCTTTAAAAACATGTTTGATAAATTTGATGATGGACGCCTTATTCAATTAGAACGTGAATTTAATCATTTATATAATTTTGGAAATCAACCTACTCACTGAAATGTAATTACAAGACGTTGAGCTGGAGGAGCAAAAGGACCCTATAAAGAATCCTATATTTCTTTATAGAGTCCTTTTGTAATTGTAAGGAATCAGTCATGATTTCTAGTAATTTATCAAAGGCAGTAGGTGTCAATCTTCTATCTTCAAACATCTGCTCATGATCAGGTTCGATTGTTTTCATATTTTTTAATAATGTCACAAAATGTCCCTCTATATCGCATTTCCTATTTAAGGGTAGAACTTTGAGGCGTCGTCTTTTTTTTTCTTGACATATTTAATAAATAAACCGAGGCAGCCAACAAAACTGTACAATAATTGTAAAAAATGATTTTTTTCGTATTCATAGTTCAGTACTATTTTGTAGGCTATGAGCACAATGAGTGAATGAGTAGCTAATGGTAGTCACAGTTACATGTTTACATGAATTGTAGAAGGCAACATTTATATAAAGCATGTTCCGCTCAATCCTCATGTTTTAGGCTATCTAACTATTCCCAGTTTCCAGATTCCCCCCCAATCGATGACTCCGTATACGTGCGAAAGATACATGATCGTTTTCAGATGTTTCTTCCGCACGCGAAGAGATAGATGATGATGTTGATCGCCCCGTACGGTTTGCTTCTGGTCCTTCACATTGACTCTCCAGCTGATTTTTGGGATACTCATCTTTCCATTGCATATGTTCAATTTTTTCTTTGGGAATCACGTCTTTGTTTAGTGGATAGATTCCACCTTTACGGAAACCGTTTCTTATAACTTCTGGTGAGGTAGACTGCGAAGTTTCACATGGAAATTGGGAGAATATTTTCTTTGGTAGCTTTCGTCCGAAATTATGACGTTGCCAGACAATCAGTTTTTGCTCCAACTTATTTTTGAATGACTTGAAGACTGCTAGATCTAGAGGTTGGAAGAGATGGTTGATACGAGCGGGTAATTTAATGATGATAATGTTGTTCTCAATGGCTGCTTTGATTACTTCCATAGTTACATGGATGCTATGTCCATCGTACACAATAACAACGGATCTCTCATTAGCAATAGCAGGAACAATGGCCTTCAAAAAGAATTTTTGAAAATGGGCCATATTTCCAAAAATTCTTTTTGAAAACCATTCTTCCTGCTATTCCATCCATCCTTTCTTGTTAGAGCGTAAACAAAGCCAGGGAATTCCATTAATCCCACACATATGCACCTTTGAAGATAACCAAAGGTGGTGCCTTACCACCTGCAGCATTACACCTAGCAAGGACAAAGGTATTTTCCCTGTCTGAGCAACAACATGTTCGCGTCGAAGGTTTATTTACTTCGCCTACGACCTTAATCTTTCGTGGATCTATTTGAAAGAAGATTCCATACGCGTTCAAGTTTATCAGTTAAATTGTTAAGACCTTCTCTAAGAAGTTGAAATAACCATAAATTAGAAACGGATCAGTAGCTTTCCTTTTTGTGTATTCAATATTTTGAGGTATCTTAAGACTGAGATTAAGTCTTTTTTATAGAACAGGAACCTTGCGTGACATGCCAAAACTCCCTTTTTCCATGGTCTTTAAACATTCGGCCAATTTAACCTCTTTCATCGTGATCAAGGTAAGTCGGGCGACCTTTGTGTTGTTTAATTTTACCACACAGCCCTTTTATGCGGCTATACAGTGTGGCATAAGGTATTTTGTACTGCTTATGTACCCCATAGACTGTAGCTCTGCCTGCGTTAACCTCTTCTACTACTCTTGGCTATAGTTCTGGTTATCAGTGGTTTTTCGTACATAATTGCGGACCATATCTAAAAGAGTAAGTGCCTTTCGGTTCAACCTTCTACTAACACTTTAAGACTGATACTCCGCGTCTCAACATACCAACTAATTCATTCGCCTCGCCCACTTTATTGTATGTTTTCTTCGTTCGTTTTTTGCTACAAACTTTTTGATACTGATATTAATACACTAGTAGGTGCAATGGACAAGTACGTAAATCCAAAAAAAAAAGGCCAACAATAAGATAATATACTAGCATTTAGTATAAAAATAGACAAACTTAAACTAAATGCCTAAACAAAAAAGTAAATTCTTGACTTAGAACTGAGTAAAACAACAGCCAATATTGTTCTAAATAAAATAATTCACGTTAGAGAGGAGTAGAATTAAAAAAAATATTTAAAGATAAATAATATTAAATTAAAATACTTCTAAAATAAAATGAAAACACTTAATTCAGTGTTAAATAAAATTCAAAATTCTTCATAACTTGTAAATAAATAAAAATTTTCTGAACTAAAATAAACCCTGAATTTTTACGCACCTGTTAAGAGTAGATCTAAAAATTCAAACAAAATTCTTAAATTAAATGTTCGAAACGTCCTCCGGCTACTTCCAATAAACAATAAGCTACCTTATTATAAAAATTATGTCTTACGTTAGATAATACCTCAGGACTAATTCATAATAAGGTGTTCGTAATTTTTAAACGTAATTCATCTAAGTTATGAGCGCGTTGCTCTTCAAATCCGTATATCTGCGATTTAACACAACCCCAAAAGAAAAATCATTTGGTGCCAGTCTGGAGATCTGGCAGGCCACGGAATTGTACCTTGCTGGGAAATAATACGATCTCCAAAGATATTATTTAAATATTGACGCACTGTTGGGCTAGCATGGGCAGAACAACCATCTTACTGATACCATACATTTTCCATCACTATGTTTGGTGTTCTGCGAACACTGGGAATTATACTATTTTGTAATAAATCTAGGTATTTCTGCGCGTTTAACGTTCCTTCAATGAAAAATGGTGCACTGATATTGTTCCCCAGGATACCCGCCCATACATTTAACTTTTGTGGGTACTGCGTGTGACCGGTGTACACAAGATTTCTGTTTGTTCTCGGCCAATAACGCGTAACTGATGATTATGAGACCATGCAAATAAAAAGTGGATTCATCCGTGAACAGAATATTACAAGTAAAATTCTCATTTGCCGCGCACTTCTCAACTATGTTGAGGTAGAATTGTATTGTGATAAGAGCGGTACTTGTTCTTTTTTAAAATTCTACGAGCAGTTTCTCGCGATATACCTAATTGTTCGCTTATCTGCGAAACTGATTGGGCATAGTTATTTTCGACACTAGCGCATACCATTATATCACGCTCTTGGTAAATTTAGCTTAGCAGAAGTAAAAGTTAGTTATCTTCAACCAAAAAAGCTTAATTTTCTAGTAGGCATTATTTCGCAAAAACACGACCACGCAAATGACGTTAGTAAACACAACTTACCACTCGCTCAACTCTCTCAGGATCTGTTAATAAGGATTACACTGTATAGTTTTTATAACTAAGTACATAGTCGTATCATATTGCAAAAAAAAAATATCCGGCTGTAGGTACTTTTTATAAACATTATTTTCATGTACATTATACCAGTATGCATCAACACGGCAAATATCACAACACATTATTTAATTTAAAATTCGTAAACGTCAAGAAAATAGCGGTTACAGCGTCATACGGTAATGAATTTTGCAGGAGACAACCCTCGTACGAACGTTTTTATGTTAGCAGTCGCATGTTTGTAAATACTCTAGTTAGTTTTACAATTTTTATTTCTATGGCTCTTCTAGTGTACACGGCGCATGAAACATATATTATTTTATGCGAATATGTAGGTACTCCACACGTCCACACGTATGATGGTATGAATGGTATGATTATTCATCACGTCTGCACTCAATTTACCCCTTAGTTACCGCAGTAAACAGACTTTGCTTTCATTACAAACATTAAAATATGTATTTATAATGCATATAAGTATGAACTCTTAAAATTCTTATAAACGTTATGTATACTGAGTTCGGATAGAGTACAGATCCAAGTAAATTATCTTTAAAACGACATTGATGCTATTGAAACACTTTACGGATGAGTGTAATGAAGTATGTTGTTGTTACTCTACTTCTAGTTCAACCAGAATCATCCTCAACCTTTTTTTATTTAACTGGGACAAGCTCATACTGATTTTAAAATCATAGTCTGTAAAGAATGAAAAGAGAAAGCACTTCACACGCTTACTGAGCTATTAATTTTATTTATTGTAAATTAATGACAAAATGGCTGTCAACCTATAAACGAAATCATTTAAAATACTCATAATACATACCGTTTACTTCTTAGCAATAAGCAAATCTTCAACGAAAATCCTAAGTTACGCTTTCCAAGAATTCTCTATAGATTAAATCACATACATATATCCATCAATTATTTATCTCAACTTCTGCAAATCTGATCTAACGTAAACACGTAATTTGAGAAAGCCCCAAAAGGCAAACGTTGTTAGACGAAGGCAGCGTTTCTCAAACTTTTTGATAAGTGGAACCCTGCTCAATGTCCACTTTTATCATGGAATCCTGGCTTGCTTCAACAAAATAGCGTATCGAAACATGACTTTATTTACATTCAACTTATTTAATAAGAGTTGAATACTTATGTCGGGTTCATTATCAAATTATAGTTTTATTAATAGTTGAGGCAATTATTTGTGGACAAATATTTGTCGTGGCAAACGTTAAGGTGCGAATGCGGTCGCTTGTGACAATTGGGCATATTCAAGTTTTAAACTGTATCTAAAATTTCAAGGTCATTGACAACCCCCGGCAAATCATTGACTTACAACAAGAAGAGCAACGGACCCAGGACAAAACCTTGCGGTACTCCATGTAAAATCGTTCGCCAAGGTGATATAATTTCCTGTTGAATCATAGGCCGCCACACATTGTCTCCTGTTCGCTAAGTATGACCCCAGAAAATCTCGCATCAAACCTCTAAAACCCATCACTTCGAGCTTCTGCAGAAGAACATCATGATGAACGTTGTCAAATGCTTTAGAGAGGTCCATAAGAGCACAAACAGTGATTTCCCTATTACTGAGACCAGATGTTATTCCTTCTATCAGCTGAAAGGTGGCACGCGCTGTAGATCTTCCCCTCATGAAACTGATTGGTATGGATAATGCTGTTGCGATAAAAATTTGGTCAACTTGTTATTCATTAGCAATGATCTTGGATATGGTAGATATAAGTGGTATTGGCCTGTAATTGTTAAAATCGGTCCCACCACCATGCTTGTGAAGAGGCTTTATAATTGTTGATTTTAGCTTTACAGGAAACACACCCTGCTGGAAACCGATGTTTACAATGTGAGCCAATGGAATCGCAAGTTCGTCTGAGCAGAATTTCAAAAGGGAGACCGATTATTCAAACCGTATATAACACCCACAACCTCATTAGAATCGCTAAGGTGCAGCATCATAGTATCAGGTATGTATTTTATATTATTAAGTGTTGGACTAGTTCCCGTTCTTAACTTTGATGAGGAATGAATAAAGTAATCATTAATATTAGTCAATATTTATACATTTAATATGAATGATTTTTTAAAATCATTCATATTAAAAGGTTGTTCTTAAAAGTACGTCCCTGCAACTGATTTACTACCCCCCAAGTAGCTTTGTTCTTGTTCTTTGAATTGCCTATGTACTCTGAATATGACTGTGTAAGAACTTTTATTTGACAATCACGTTACTACACTGATAAATACAACAACAACCTTTTTGACGTTGCCATAACCATGTATCCATAACAACGCTAACTACCGTCCCGACTCCTAGGATTATATTACAACTGTTTCTAAATTCATTAATTCCTTTTCTCAAATGCTGACAATAAGTATTAATAAACATCCTTTTCTAATCTGCCCTTCAACGTATCTCCATATAATTTCCTTTTTAAGATACATTTCTTTCTTATTGTATATGTGATCCATTTTTTTCTAGGTATATTTGATGTTTTTACTACTGTTCTGCCAACAAATTTATCAACAGTACTTTCCAGTACTTCCGCGAATGCCTTATAACAGTCGTCAACCTACGCGATGCTCCCAACCGGAACCCAGTCGAATTCACGGAATACTTTAATACCAAATTATGTTGCGTTAGCATGAAGCAGATGATCCCTTTCTTACTAACTCATCGGCTTTTTCATTTCCTCGATTGCCTAAATGCTCGGGCACCCACAACAAAGTGACTTTATAGCGGTTTGTAAAGCTATTCAGTTCTCGAATACATACTCAAACTAGTCTTGATTGTATTTTGGGATTCACTAGTGTATCACCCTGAGTATCGCCTGGTTCTCTGTAGCAATATAGATTCGCTTATTTTCATAAGCTCTCTAATTGATTTCAGCTGCACAATGTATTGTTGCATATGCCTCTGCTTGAGAAACCGTGGCGTATTTTCCTAGTTTTTGATCCGTACGTAAACCAGATCAATTCCCCGAAACTGTCTCTCTCTGCAGTTAGATGCCAAAGAAGGATAAAATTATTTGCTTAGCTCCATACTTCATCCCAACCCTGTACAGACATTTAACTTAAATTATAAGTACATCCTCAACTCTACTTGAGTCTAATACGAATTTGTTATCTGACAAAGTTTGTATTTTACATATATCCTAGGACGTGACTTTCCACATTCGGCCATCTACTGAACGCTCTTTAACGAGAATTACCAACTGATCTTTACTGTAATCGCGAGATAATGATGATTCATGCGAGCTAACGAGTATACGGAAGCTTGTTCCTCAAAGAGTTCGATATTATGCGAGTATCGAATTGCGGTTTAATAATTCAGAGACCCTGAGTTCAAGTACTGTCATAATTAATTTAGACTTTTCAACGGTTTCAAATTTCCAATCGGAGTGTGTCTTCTTGGCTTCAGTCTGCCGTTAGAGATAGCTATAATTAACATGTTGACGTGTTCGCTTAAGAAAACACTTTTACGAAATTCAATCTAAGCTCGCTGTTCCGTAAAAAATTCTAGCTTAGTAAGGAGTAATAAACGAATACATATTTTCAAAAACGAATTCAAAAACAAAAAAAGTATCAATAACCGTGCATTTTTAAAGCACCAAATAATAAAATTGAAATAAAAAACAATGATCAAGTTTGTATTGTATCAGATTGTGTGCGTAACCTGGGCCTTCCTTGACACCAAACTTCGTTTTAAAGAACACATTTGTAATTTGAAGGTTTTGTATGGTGGCAAAGATTGTTTGGATGTCAGTTTGCCGAAAAAACCTTTAATTGAATCATTGGTGCTCTCCAGATATTCAACTTTTGTATGAGCATTTATTATTATTGCTTAGACAGCATTGATAGAACGAGACTTCAACACTTGCAGAACTCTTGTCTTTATTATCTATGGGATACGTAAATTTAGCAGAATCTCTCATACACTCAAATGGGCTGGCTGGTTAAACATCTCTGCCAGGGCAGAATTTTATGCTATCATCCTTTTCTATAAAATTATTTATTTCAAAAAACCAAGTTATTTGTTTCGTAACCTTTTATTTAGAACAGATGTCCATACTATCAATGTGAGCTTGCTGCAAGGCTTGCTAACACCACCAGTTCACCACCTTTTAATTTTTAAAAGGTCGTTTAGTTATGTTGTTAGACTTTGGAAAGCGATACCACTTAATATGCGTAACTTGCGCCCTTCTGTTCTGCATCTTCTTTCTCCCGCCAATTGCGAATAAAGGCGTTGTTTGGTTGGTAGATCTTTTTCTCTTATTAACATGTCACATCGATTTCGTATTTTGACATTATTTGTCCCTTACTTAGACTCGATTTTTTTTGTTAGGTTTTACTAATTATATTCATGTACTTTACTATAATGGGGAAAGTCTACAGAGGTCGCTTTAGATGACCTCAACAGGCTAATTACAAAGTCTATAGAAGACAAAGAGATAGCCATGACGACTTTCCTGGACATCGAGGGGAGCATTTAACAATGCTACCACTAATTTACTTATCGGAGCTTTACAAAGCTTTTCTCCCTTGCTGTGAGCTACCCTAGTAGATGAGCTAATCCGGAAGCTGACCGGAAGGGGATTCCATTGCCTAGGATATGCTGACAACCTTACAATAGTCGTCAGAGGGCGGTTTCCAAAGGTTCTGGTAAAGCATATGCAAACCCCTATAAACACGGTTGACAAATGGTGTAAACAGGAGCGACTATCAGTCAATGCTCAAAAAACACAGGCTGTCACATTCACAAAAAAAAACAACGCTAGAAGGCTTACAGCCACTCGTGATAGGAGGCGAAAGAATTCCATGTCAAAGAGGCGAAATACCTGAGGGTATGGTTTGATCAAAGGCATACATGGAATTCACATATCCAGAAATTGACCAGCAAGGCCACCATCGCCCTGGGTAGGTGTAGGAGGCTGTGTGGAAAGAATGGGGGCCTTAGCCCCAAGATGACTCCGTGGTTGTACACAAGGGTAATTAGACCCATGATAACGTATGGAGCATTAGTATGGTGGCCAAAGGCACGGCAGGTGGGGGCGGCCAAAACGCTGGGTGGCGTGCAGAGGTTAGCGTGCCTGTGCGCCACGGGGGCATTGAGATCGACCCCTACCACCGCGATTGAAGTAATTCTGAACCTGCCACCAATACATATTTATATACAAGGAGCCGCAAGATCCACAATACACAGACTTTTGCATAGTCAAGTAGCGATAAGTAAATCCCACGACGGTGACTATAAAAAAATTGTTAGACGAACTCAAGGAGGCACCCCTTTTAGGAATGCCATGTGATGCCATGGTTCAGAAATTTAACCTAGATAGAAAATATCAGGTTATAATGCCAGAAAAGAAGGACTGGGAGATAGGCACTCCAGTAAGAGCGGACTCAAATTGGTATACTGACGGCTCAAAAACGGGCTACGGCGTTGGAGCGGGAATATACGCTAAGAAGCCTAAAAAGCTCTTTCGGAAAGCTTCAGCAAAGCCACGACTGTGTTCCAAGCTGAAATTGCTGCAATCCATCACTGTGTCCGAGAGATAGAAAGATGTACCGAGCCAGGTAAAAGCGTCGCTATCTTCTCTGACAGTCAGTCCACACTCAAAGTTATTAGCTCCACGAGCGTGGACTCTAAGCTGATTTGGGACTGTGTAAGCGCCCTAAATAAGGTGGACACCCAAAGGAAACTAACTCGGTCCTGGGTCCCTAGCCACTCGGGCGTGAGAGGAAATGGGCGGTGGACAAGCTGGCCAGGCGAGGTTCGTCAAGGCCATTCGTTGGAGCCGACCCCTCTTTCGGCACTACCAAATCCCAAATTAAAAAATCCATCAATGAATGGATACATAACCAGTCCAGAGAGTGGTGGCTAAAATCACCGGGACAAAGACAGACAAAAGAATTCCTAATAGAGCAGAGGCCTGAATTCACGAGAGATCTACTGAATAAAGACAGGAAGACTGACAAAATGATAGTAGGTCTGCTGGCTGGTAATAGGCATATGTACAGCATAGGCCTGGCAGATGATGCTATTTGCATATACTGCCAAGAGGAGGAAGAAACACCAGTTCATGTGCTGTGCCAATGTGAAGGCCTGGCGAGGACAAGGTTTCTAGTAGTAATTGGGGAGGAGAACCCCACAGTTAGTAGCTACATAAAGAAGCCGCTCTCAAAGATGATAGGTTTAATTAAGAGGACAAAATTAGAGAGCGTCCTTTAGGAGAAAGGGGATCACAAATAGATCTGAAAAGGTCGTGGTGAAACACCCCAATCTTAATCTAATCTACTATAATGTAATTACTGGTGCAGGACGAAGAACAGTGGCTTAAGCTGTAAGCAGCTGATCCCGAACCTTTTGGCATGCATGTTCTCATTATCTCTCTACTTTCTGTAAATATCTTAAGTTATACTACTATACAGTTTGCTTGCCAATAAACCGCTATTATTATAATAACAATTATTATTATTATTACTTGCTACTACTAAACACCCTGCATATTACTATTATGATTGCGAATAAAAAAATTTGTAAGGTAAAGTCAGGTAAGTGTGTAACCGGGGCAAGTGTGTAGATTGGCTATATTTATTTTTAACATTAAAATAAGGATGTCCTCTGTTATATTACTAATATACTAAACTTCATACTAATTTTACAAATAAAAATTCACATCTGCTAACGTGTAATAATTTAGATATCTTGTAAATTTATCATACCTTGTTAAAAAGGCATCAGTATAGTATTACACACTTGGCCAAACTAAACGATAATGCTATTAATATATAAAATGTGGAATGATTACACACTTACCCCATTTTGCTGGGTAAGTGTGTAGTATTGACACTGTTTAAAATTTCTTTTTTTTTCTAATAAACCGTTGATAATTATAAAAAGCCTATCTATTGAAGGCTCACAACTGGGCATACATTACATACTTTTATGTGTAAAATTTATCAAAATGTCTTATTATGTGAACAGTTACATTTTCTTCACACTATGCAATTTTTACTACACACTTACCTGACTTTACCTTATTACAACTTTACTGTTTATGTTTCGATAGTAATACAAGTGCAATATTTTCAACGACGTTCCATCAAAATGAACAACGCTATCCGGATATTGCCTTATTTATAAATTGGTTGGCGCTATCCATCGTAAAACCGAATTCAAACACGCCAGCTAGATTGAGTCGTTGGATTTTTTTCGAGTGCTCTACTGTCGATTCAGCGAATGGGGTTCGGTGTATTTCCCCCAAGAGTAGGTTGCCAGTGTGCGTGACGCGATATTTCATCAACGGAAAGTGTTCGCCACTCTCTGATTTTTTCAGTATGTATAACGTCATCGGCGTAATGCGTTTATACAAGTTTGGAACAGTTCGGGCGTTATCTCCCCTCTTCTATTTCGGCCCGTATCGAATACAACCGCACGCTGCTTTGATGGCCTGATCTGCGCTAATGACGGTAAAACGGATGGAATTTCAATTCACGTGCCGGTCATTTTTCTGAGCAATAAATCAAATAACATTGACAAGCCGCTGGAAGAATACATAATGATAGCGGAAGGATACAAAGATTAAATATTAACGTGACGTTTTATGTCCTTGACATCTAAACATCAAAGGGGTAAAAATGCTGGATGTTTCATTCTTTTTTTATCACCACAGGGTATACAAGGGGTTTATTGTAAAATCCTTGTCGCATAACAAAGTCATTATTGGAAAATCATAGCAAAATAACAAAGAGAAAACATAAAAATTACACTGAAAAAATTTTTGCTGTAATTAAATAAAAATATTTTAAGATCAAACATATTTTCTTTGTTATTTTTATTCAAATTGACATTCCCTTATTTTTCAAATTACTATCAGGTTGTTTTACGGCAAAATTCAATAATTTTTTTAATTCTAAAAGAGGTATAGAACTTTGAAATGGAATAAAACAAAGATGAATTTTTTAAATTGACCTGAAATTTACTTTATTCGAAAGATAACCTTCTGGCACTATAATTTAAATATGACTTCTGGCATATGACCGCCACGGCTGGCTCGGACGTAGTCTAATCTGGAGGTCCAATTTTCGATGACTTTTTCCAACATTTGTGGCCGTATATCGGCAATAACGCGACGAATGTTGTCCCCCAAGTGGTCAATCGTTTCAGGCTTATCGGCGTAGACTAGCAACTTCACATATCCCCACAGAAAATAGTCTAGCGGCGTTAAATCGCATGATCTTGGAGGCCAATTCACGGGTTCGAAACGTGAAACTATGCGGTTACCAAACGTTTCCTTCAATAAATCAATTCTGGCACGAGCTATGTGACATGTTGCGCCGTCTTGTTGGAACCACAGCCCCTACACATCATGGTTGTTCAATTGATGAACGAAAAAGTCAGTAATCATGGCTCTATAGCGGTTACCATTGACTGTAACGTCCTAACCAGCATCGTTTTTAAAGAAGTACGGACCAATGATTCCACTAGCCCATAAAGCACACCAAAACAGTCAGTTTTTCTGGATGTAACGATATCTCAACATACGCTCGAGGATTACCATCACTCCAAATACGGCAGTTTTATTTATTGACGTATTCATTCAAACAAAAGTGAGCTTCATCGCTAAACAAAATTCGCTTATGAAAATCGGGATCAACGGCAATCTTGTTTCGGGCCAATTCACCGAATCTACGCCTTGCTAGGTGATCGTGTGGCTTCAATTCTTGCACGAGTTGGATTTTGTAAGTACGCAAACCAAGATCTTTCCGCAAAATCTTCCATAAAGTGGATGGACACATATCCAATTCCTGTGCACAATGGCGGATAGACTGATTCGGGCCTCTACAGCAGCAATGACTTCTGTACGCACTGTACGACGTCTCGGTGGATGCGTATTATGATTTAGAGTAAACGTGGTGCTAAAACGTTCCATAGTTAATCGAATTAATTGCTCTGATGGACAATTATGTTGACCGTAAAATGGACGTAGTGCGCGATACGTATTTCGAACAGAACCATGATTTTCAAAATAAATTTGCACAATTTGGAAGCGTTGTTCAGGCGTCAATCTATTCATGTTGAAATGCCAAACCAAACTAAACATAAATCACTTGACAGCTGACAAAATGGCCGCCAGTTAAAAAAGTGTTGCCAACTTAAAGTTTTATACCTCTATAAAAAAACATCCTTTATTAAGAGTTAAATCAAATACAAAATCAATTTAATAATAACTTTTATTTATTTTAAATACTCTTATGCATGTAGAAATTTAACTATAATTTCTGATTATTTTACGTCTCATGTGTCAATTTAATAATATTTTTTATTTATTCATAACTGCATCCATTTATATATGAAAGAGTATACATTGGAAAATTCTGAAAATTTCGCTAACGCGAACTAAAATATTTTTAATAATCTGACGCATCGGTTGTACCAAAATTGCTGCCAACTTTGTTATTTTCAATGGAATTATTTATTTTATTATTACATTTTTTAATTCCTCGTTCAATTTGTTAAAACAACTATGAATGAAACTAAAATTTTTGACAATGTATTTTTGTAATTAAGGGCAGTTTGATGCGAGAGAAGAATAAGTAGTTGTATTAAAAAAAAAGAGTTTTGACACTTTTTCAATTCGCAAGTTTAACTGTAATTTTCGGACACGCTGTATAATGTTTTCGAAAAATTAATTCGGCTTCGAATACCCTACCCTATGCGGTTAACAATTCTACAAATTTTCTATTTTCCAAGTCAAATACCTTAACAGTTATACAAGTTCAGATGCACTCGCCCATCTGTCAAAAATTAAAAAAAAAAATGCAAATATTTCAAATATGGTTGAAAATAACAACACAGTTGTAGAATTAAATTTTGCCTTAAACATACCTAAAAATACGGCTCCAAGTATCGATAATATCCCTTATTCTATGCTAACCCACTTCAGAGATCCGAAGTTTTATTCTATCTATTTTCAATGCAATGTGGTTAGAGGGTGTGGAATTTGGAGAATTAAAAAAGATTGTAGTTGCACCTATTCCGAAGGCTAAGTCTTCTTCTAAGTCCAATTTCTTTGCTACCTTGCATATTAAAGACTTATGAACGAATGACTAAGAATCGGCTAGAGTGGTGAATGCAGAGAAAAGATGTGTTTCACATGCAGCAATATGGTTTTCGTCGACAAATGAGTACTATCGACGCAGTGACAGACTTAGTCACAGAAATACAGTCAGAGCTGTCTCGCAATAGAGATGTGGAGGTAATCTTTCTAGATCTGAAGGACGCCTATAATATCGTTGATTTAGACATTTTATTTCAGAAACTTTGTGATCTTGGTATGCCAGAGCATATTTCGGATAACATAGTGCTGTGTACTGATGCTACCAGCATAAATGCAAAATGAAAAGTAAGAAAAAATGAAAATTTAAATTTACTAGCTCAGCGGATAAAACAAAGGGCGCAAAAGTACAATTAATCTCAGGGTTATTCTCACAAATAAACCTATCATGAAAAGTAAAATGTGGGCGTTTGAAAAATTTGACTTTCTTTAATTACTTCGAAAATTGAAAGGGTTGATTCAAAAATAAAAGAACTGAAATTTTGAATGACGTTAATAATCATAAATTTTATTCAAAAAAAAAAGAAAAAAAACATTTAATTACAATTACGCAGGAAAAATAAAACCATAGACAGAAGGTCCTGGTCGAAAACAAAACCTGCATGAATCTACAATTTACTAAAGGACAATGCAAATCCTTTAACCAAACAAATTTGTTCTAGAAGAAAATTCTTTTTTCACAAAAAATCCACGTGGCCTCAAAATTACAACACACTAATTTAAATTTCAACGTGGACAAAACAAGTATATTTATAAAATTGAAATTTAACTACAAGCACAAAGCTTCTTTTCACCGAAACCGAGGTGATTAACTAATATAAAACAAATCAGTAAACTAGAAAACGGAAAAAAAAAAATTTAAACTCTAAATACCTTCTAGAACAAATATAATAACAGATCTTACATTTAAATTGTGTACACAATAATATAATGCCAATTATTATTTAACGAGTTCCTTGAAGAATGATAATTAAACGAACGAAGCTTTAAAATTAAACGAAATTACCAAAAAGGCAGCTAACAAAATAAAATAACAATCTACTTACACGCTATCGTTCAAGCAACTGCCCTTCAGGGGCCCAAACATCGCATACATATAACAAACAGATGCGTGCCAAAGCAGCGCATAAATGCAAAGATCATAGAAGAAGAATTCTTCTAGGAAGGACGTAAACTACATGATCAAATAAAAATATATTACAGAGTGAAAATAATTTAAACCAACTGAACATTTAAATAAACAAATTAAACAATCAAATCAAATCAATTAGCAAAATCTTACTTAAAAAAAATAAAATATTAATTTCTGAGAGAATTTTCTCGTCACATTGCAAGAGATTGAAATCCGTCAGGTTAATAAAAATACTCACTAGAATTTAAGAACCGGTGGGTGCCAGACGCTAGGCTAGCAATCAGTTAGATATCTTTAGAAACCGGATGATGTATATCAGAACCTACAACAATTCTTTAATCGGACCCAGAAGAATCAATATGGGGTTAGCTGTTATTCAATGTATATACTGCAGATTATCATGGTATCACACGGGTGGGTGTTAAGTCTATTCAATATGCAGAGGATATGTGCATCGCCGTATCGGAAAGATCTCTTACGAAACTTCAGAGCAATATGTCTCAGATAATGACACAATCAAATAGATGGCTCTTCTTGAATAGTTTTGACATATCAATAGAAAATTTTATATATAATTTTTCAATCTAAACTCCTTCATATATCGATCGATGTAGTTCCTCGTGAGACACCCTATATACCAGTCTTCGCCAAAACCATTAGTCACTCCCTACAACACGCTTGTCGATCGAAAAAAAACTATTGGTAACCATAACAAACGCTTTGTACAAGTTATTAGAAAATCATAGCAAAATAACAAAGAGAAAACTTAAAAATGTATCCATCACACTGCGAAATATATATTACTAATATATATTATTATAAAAGGGGTAAGCGATGTTGTCAAACATCAATAAAAACATAGATAGTCCCATTGGAAGAGCCATAAAACATCTGGCGATCACAAAACAGGAAAAAAAAACACTTCGAATATTTTGCCAGTCTTTGTTTGACCATCGCAGCACAAAGTTACTACTGTTTGTGATCTAGTGGCGAAGTTTAATTGGTTTTATCCTAAAATGCCTAAAAGAAGTGAGCTGGCTGTTGAAAAAAGAATGAGAATTCAGGTCTGCATGTACAAAGCAAGTCTGAAGTAGGGAGTAGAAGTTTGGTGCAATGTTCTCGATGTGCAGTGCAATTTGCTATTAATTAAATAGTTCACGGAGACTCGATTTTACGTAAACAAAGCAAGAACGACCAGAGAAAGCGTGACAATGAAACGTTTGGACAGAAAATTAATTCGAGATTCCCTGAGAGATCCTAAAATACTCCTTCTGAGGTCGCTGTAGCTCTGTCCGAAGACATTGGGCAAACTATAAGTACTGGAACGGTAAGAAGAAGACTGGCAGATGCTAGGTTATAGGAAAAAAGCCCTGGATTTCAGAAAAACAAAAATAAATAAGAAAAACCATTTGGAGTTGCCTCTTCGACATTAACATTTTATGAAATATGATTGATCAATGTTTTGTGGTCCAGTAAATCTAATTTTGACGTAGGTATTATCTTTATTATTTATTACAAAGAAGGGTTAAAATGTCTACTTTACTGTTTCTAATATTTTTTTTTCAACAAGTGTTTTGTAGGGGGTGTCTAATACTTTTTGGCCAAGCCTGTATACTTAAGCCTTATATCAATTGAATCTGGCAGCTTCTTGTTGATACTCGAACTATTTATTATGAAGAAGTTGGCAGTATAGATAACATAACGTCATATAGAAATTTGCACAACAAAATGTGGTAGAAATTACCATTCAAGGCCCTATATGACAAAGAAAGTTGCTTCACACTGTTCTAGGCGATTTCAATAGCTTTCGAACAAATTTAATCGGAATGTCGTAAAGAGACTGGGTAAAGAAAAAAGTGCAACGACTACTAAAACATTAAATATTAATAACATCTCACAATTTTTTTGTTTCTTGCCATTTCTTAAAACAACGTTGACAAGATGTCTCCCAGAATTGAAATAAGTTACTGCTTTTCTCAGAACAAATTTTGTCGAAATCGCTTTAGAGTAATGTGTAGCTGTCAAGTTTAGCAGGACACATTTTATTTCATTCCGTACAAAACAGCTTTAGAATTCCCAGTTGAATACATTATTATTCAAAATGGAGATACCTCTTTCTTTAACTGATGTATTTGCCTATACTATGAATCAGAGATATTACAAAACTTCATCCGAATAGGTTTTTAACTTAATAATTCCCACCCTGCTGTGTGTTAAATTCTGTCAACGTAAGTCAAAAATTTTATTTAATTAAAAACTCGTAGAATCTGCAAGATTACTTATACCTTAAAAAATGTATTCAACAAAGTTTAAATTAAAGTCGAAACACTTCGGAATATCTGAAAACATTTTAAGTACTGGCTACTTTGTACCTGTATTATTAATTCTATTGAAGTTGGCAATGAAAATTTCGAATATTCAACCTTATGGCATTGGATTACCTTTTATATAACAAGTTTTTAAAATGTGACTGTAAAAATCCTTGCAAAACAGCAAGCTACTATCAAATAATATAATTTTTTTTTGCGAAAGGTATCCTTTTCGTTTAACATGATAAAAACCAAATATTATAAAACTTTTCATTTAATGCAATCTCTTTTCTCAGTTTATACTATACATATATTTCATCGATGTATAAAGATGCAAAGATTTCTTTGAATGAAGAATGAAAATTTCTAGGAAACAAATTATAAGCCTGCAAGACAGAGATACCATAAAACACAACGTGTCTGGAGTTTTCTATAAGCTATATTGTATATTTTAGGTTATCACTAAACTTACACGATTATACAAACCTCAAAGCACGCTTTCTTTTATATGTAAAATATTGACAAAGCTTCCCTATGATATACAAAGTTTTTCCATTTCTTTCTGCCTGTCTTTATTAATATTTATAAAAGTTGAGTGCGCTTCTGAAACCATGCTTAGATCGTTACATACTTAACTAGTTGAAAAGTTCCGCAGATTGACATGATGATATGTCGATCAATATTAGATTATACTTCTATGCCATTACTTTTTTTTATTACAGTCTTATCCGACCCTTATTATAAATATATTTATGCACGCACAAATTTGTAATACCTAATCGCTTTATAAGAGCTGTTTGTCAACTTGCAAGTAATATTGCACTTAAAGCATCATACATGTATCAATCTTCATCTCCAAGAAAATAAAATTAAATTTCGACAATATTTAAAATCCTCTTGCTTCCATTCAAAACTTGCGAGTAGAAAGCATAGCTAAAAGATTGGCCTACTTTAAAAATGAGATATTAGAAAAGTTTCAGTTCGTAGGAGAATTCTAATATATATTTTTTTCCTCAAATCCGCTTGCAAAAACTTCTCTTTAAGATTTTTTTCCGCTACATTCGCCTTAATATTAAAAATTATTGTAGAGAAAGAGCCCGCATATATTGTCTTCACTATCCAATTATACAGGGTGATTCTCAATATATGCGACAAACTTTAAGCGCTGATTCCTGGGGTTATTTTGGTCATAAAAGTTCATACACTGTTGAAAATTTTAACACTGTTTTGACTTATTTAATAGTCAGGAGAGGTTCACACTCTTTTCGTGTTATTTTGTCGAGAACTATAGAAGTTTAAATTTGACGAGCAAAGATAGTCAAGTATTGTCTATTGCTAAGGGGTTATTTTGCTCAACTGACACGTGGAATTATAAAATACTTCTAGTCACGTTTTATTTGATCTAGACTAGACAAATTTACTAGCTGTTTAACTAAATGAATGCGATCTATTGGGTGTTTAACACATTTTCTAAACACACGTTTTTTTAATATGCAACTCCTATTTCTTAGTGCTATAATATTCCCTCTTTAAGACTTTTTCTCAATTATAAATATGCAAAACCACTCATTCACAAGTTTTGGTTTCAACTAAACGTACCAATTTTAAAATGATTTTTGAGAACCATTATAAAATTAAGTGAATGTTTATGCTATTTGATTCAAGTCTAAACTAATTGCGTAAATAGATGTTTCTTTAAGATATTGAAATTTTTTATGCCCACTGGAATTAACGTTTAATAACACGAGGTTACACTTTGCAAGTCAGTCACATTTGGTGGTTTGTTTGGATATGTTAATACGGAGAATCAAACACGAAAACAGATACACGTGCAATGCAGGTGGTGCGTATAATGCAATACTGTATTATAGAATAGGGGGTTTCTATATTTCTATCCGAGGGAAAAATTCTGATTGGTTGACGCTCTGAATGTCTAAAAAAATAGTCAATCCTCATATCTGAACAAAGAATTCACACAAAATTCTAGTAATTTCTGTTCTTTTAAATACGCGTAGTCAACTCTTCTGGCAAAGTTTGGAAAAATCAACACTAAAATATTTTACTAGCGCAAAATTAACGCCAACAGTGTAAGAACATATGTATATACAGGGTGATTCTCAATACATGCGACAAACTTTAAGCGCTGATTCCTGGGGTTATTTTGATCATAAAAGTTCATAAGAACATATGTCCAAAATTGCTTAGTTCTAAAGTTGTAAAGTGTTTAATAATAAGTTAACATAATTAATCTTTTTATTATAAATTAACAAAAACAATTAATAAAATAAAATTAACTTATACTAACTGTTGAAAATGACCGCCCCCAACTGCAATACAAGCTTCTATCCTCCGTCGTATTGACTGGCGAGTCCGTTCTAAAATACCAGGGGTATTTCGAATTATTTGAAAAGTTACGATAATACGATTTCTCAGTTCATCGACATTTTCAATGGGAGTCGTATAAACTAATGATTTAAGGTGACCCCAGAGAAAAACATCCAAAGAATTTAAGTCTGGAGACAGAGGAGGCCACGGTTGTGGACCTCCCCGTCCTATCCACCGATCTAGATACGTATTGTCTAAAAACTCGTGAGCAACTAAACTAAAATGCGCTGGAGCACCGTCATGCATAAAATACATTTGTAATATTAATTGCAACGGAACTTCTTCCACCAGTAGTGATAGCTCCTCTTCAAGAAAATTGCGGTATACCTCGCCATTTAACAGCATCGGTAAAAAATGGGAACTTATCAAGTGATCTCCAACAATTCCGGCCCACAATTTGACAGAGAATTGATGTTGATGACGGGCATTCTCTAGTTCATGCGGATTTTCTTCGGCCCATATGTGATTATTATAAAAATTAATAATCGCGTTTCTAGAAAAAGTAGCCTCGTCGGTGAAGAATATTTGAGCCAAAATAGTCAGGATTTTGTGCGATTTTGTGTTGCATTCATTGACCAAAAGCCACTCTTGGCGGAAAACCTGCCGACAAAAGTGCCTGCACTCGTTGAATGTGATATGGATACAACAGTTGATCTTTCAATATTCTCCAAACTGTGGTCTGACTAATGTTTAAAGCAAACGCAAATTTTCCTGGTGCTTGTAGTAGGCTGTTCCCTAATTTCATTTAGTACTATTTTTTCAATTTGTGGAGTTCTCACTGTAGATGGGTGCCCGTTATCAGTCGTCCGTTTTTTTAAAATTTCCCATTTCACTAAGACGTTGGTGAAGACGGGCAAATATTGAATGATGCGGGTATCGTTCTTCATAAAGACGTCTAGCAACACGCGAATTTCCATTGGCAAGACCGTAAACGAAATGCATATCACACATCTCAGCATTCGTGTAATTCATTTTAGAAAACAGAAACTGGCAATAAACTGAATGAATACCCGGACAACTATTGACAAATATTGAAATGACAAATAAACAATTCCCTCTCAACACAATAGTTTTTGAAGAACCAACTGTGATATTATATCGTGTTAGTCATAGTTCATAATTTATTATTAAACATTCAATAACTTTGGATATATACTCATATGAACTTTTATGATCAAAATAACCTCAGGAATCAGCTCTTAAAGTTTGTCGCATATATTGAGAATCACCCTGTATAATATATTATTAACATTCAATGAGTGGATATTGATATAGGCAAATCGACCTTTATTCAAATGGTAATATTCTATTTACTCATGAAGGGCAAATACCTTTTCTACAATATTGTAAAACCTTTTCTTTAATAATAGTTTCAAAGATGCAGCTGGAACAATACCGATTGAGTTTCAAGTTTAATCAATCTCAAACTAATTGGGAAGTAACAATTGCTACAAGACTATTCAGTTCAATCCCCAGGTATTACCAGAAACACAATTACCTCCATATTACATCAATAGTTTTGCAATTATACCGAACGATATTAACACCATTCAAACGTACGTCAAAGTATAGAATAAGCTCCTTCAATCCCTTTAAAATGTTACCAGACTGCTATTCCTTATTAAAGCTTTCTCTTATATACATCCCATATCGTAAAATGTTTGATCTTTTCTCGCTTCGCTTCTCAATAGACCTCACCGCGTAACCTCACAACATACGAATTTAAAATTCAAGAGTGCATTCTTCCGTCGCGATTTTCCTTCAATTTAAATTTCACATAAAGCAGATTCCCAGCAACCCATGGCACTATTGTTATCGAACATACTGATCCTTATTTCTTTCACGGATAAAAGCAGACGCAGAAACAAACTTTTCTCATAAATAGATAAATCCGGACTTCATCTTTTTATATGTATATATGGATTTCAGCATTGCAAACGACATCTAGGAGATGGGAAAAATTGCAAAGAGAAAAATGGACCGGAACGTATTTGTAGACGACGTTGACTGTTTGATTATCGTTGACAGAAGATAGATATTATAGAGACAAAGACGATATTAAATGACGTAAGAAATGTGACTTTCAAATTTGAAATGCAAGAATCAGATGGTTGATGCTGCACAACATCAATTTATTGTTATTATAGATTCATAAAAAATATGCAGAAAGTGTTAAAAAGGACCAAAAACAAGTATTTTATTAATATTATTGGTACCGCCTCTTGCCTTCAGTACGTCATTTGCCTTGTCGGCATAATGCCAATATAAGGTTAAATAGTTTCTTTGAATTTTGAAATTTTTGTGCCACCCGTGTTTAATATTGACAATTAATTACTCTTTATTATTATTCTGTTTGAATAGATGTTTTAAAATAATCCATACATACTCTATTATTTAATTTCTTTTTTTCTTGGTTTTTAGGTCGTCAATATTAAAAACATGAATGAGTTCGACGTTTCGCTTTATTGAAAAGCTTTTTCAAGTATATAAATAAATGTGAAAAGTGTAAATTATAAATAAAATGGTATTGTTTAATAAATGACAAATTGTTTTGTTTACTATGATTTTGAATATATTATTATGTTTTATTTAAAGATTGCGTTTTAAAATAGGTTGTTTTGATTATTTGTTTTTGAATTTTGTAATTAAATAGTTTTTTAAAAATATTGCATTTAGTTATAAAATTAAATTATATAATTCTGTGAAATATTGTATATCGGTTTTATCATTGACTGCGTAATATACTTGAAATAATTCAAATTTATAAACATAAAAATGCAGTCGTACTCATTCATGTTTTTAATATTGACGACCTAAAAACCAAGAAAAAAAGAAATTAAATATTATATACATGGTCAATATTTGAAGCTTTAAAACATACTCTATTGTGTCTAAGTCGGAGGAATTCCCTGACCGGCGCCTCCACCATTTCCAAAAAAAAAAAAACATTTTGACTGATTTTGCTGTGTCCTGCATGAAGTTGTAAGAGCCTTCATTCGAGTCTAAGTCATTTATATATGCCCTCAAAATATCCTGTCATACGAGTCTTGATTGATGTTGGTTCATTGTACCATCGCAAAAGTACAGGACTGCCTCTTTGATTATAGTTCCTTTTCTGATTTTAGCAAAACGTCTTTTGTACAGATCTTTTACAAAAGTCAATATTACATAACCTAAAAATATTTTGCACTATATAAGTGTCCCAAAAGTAAGAAAACGCATACTTACTTCGTTAATTTAAATGGGACACCGTATATATTATTCCACTTTTAAACTCCACGAATAAAAATAGCATGGCTTTATTTTAAGCTACTATAAGTTTATCAGTAATAACAACGTTGTTATTTACGCTTTTGTAAAAAATGGCTCTGCTGCAAGCTTTCGGTTAATCATGAAATTCTATTTGTTAAGCTCTCAAGCTTTGGTTTTAGAGCCGTTTTACACGTACGAGATTTTTTACGTAAATCATACCAAAAATTCTGGTGAGAATTTTCGTAAGAATTTTTGTCGCGACACTTTCAGGTCGTTTTACGCAGGAATAAGGTTACTTCCATTTGCACTTGTAAGTTGTAACCTAAATCTAAACAGTTAAGATCCATATTTTGCTGGTTTATTGGTTAACTGCTATTTATTTAGGATTTCTATGATAACCATAATCAAATAACAATTTAATTTAACAAATGCGCCTGCTTATAACAACAAATATCGTGAAAATTCCGGTTAAAATTTGTTCCTGTGTAAAACGATCTGAAAGTATCGCGACAAAAATTCTTACGAAAATTTTCACCAAAATTTTCGAGGTAATTTTTGGTATGATTTATGTAAAAATTCTCGTACGTGTAAAACGGCTCTTACTCCGAAAGTTATAAACTTAATTCGAGCATATTTAAAAGCGGTGTCTTTTATATCGCTTATAATGTCTTTGAATCAAATTTTTGTAGCTTGTTCTGAGGTACCACAAGGTTCACACTTAGGATCCTTATCCTTTAAATGTTTTAATAATAATATTTATTAATTACAAAGACACATTTGTGTTTGTAACATGTCAAGCTAAAAAGAAATAATTTAAACTAAAATGTTCGAAAATAAAGTTATTAAAACAAGAAAATTATGAAAACAAAAATACTAATACCTAATAAAAGAACAAAAAAAATTAACTACTGTTATAAAACAGATGAAAGTACAGACGAAGACAGAGAAAAATATATTATAGAATATTATTTAAATATTCATATAAATTCCTTTAAAATTCAGGAGTTTGTTTTTTTGAAAAACGCTGGAATACCGCGATTTTTGTTTTTAGCTGGGGGTATTTTAAAGTAAATTTATAAATACAGTGTGGCCCAAAATATAAGTCACGACCACCAACTACATTTTTTCAAATGGAAACAGCTATTTTTTATATCCTTTTCGAATTCTTCATCGAATTTATATTATTTATACCTAAACTTAACAGTTATCGAGAAATTCATGATTGAATTAATTAAGACCATATTTCTGAGGATTTTTTTGTATCAAACACAACATTCCATCGTGTATTAATTTTTTTTTTAACTCTGATATTTTCGATAGTTGACTTGTTACTTATCGTACAATAAATATTTATAATATAGTTATTCCTTTTTTTCCTTCGTGAGGGTAGCGGCTAATTTATACTGATGTTAGTAAAAGTTAAATAACTCATTTTTTACGTTTCGAAAATCTTAATTTTTCTTGTCTTCTTCAGAAATGTATATTTTATAATTTAACTTGTTTTTTTTTTTGTTTAATAAATTATATCTAAAAATTAATAATAAAATGTCAATAATTATAAACAAAATGTGAGTTTTTTTTTATACTTACATCTAGGGACATTAACAAACATTTTAAAAACATATTTAATAATTACATTTCTAAACAATTTTACAAACTGTTAACAAAACTATTTTAAATCAAACTGTCGAAGAAATACTTTTAAACATACGCGAAAGGCTAGCTCAGCGATGGGCGGTTTTTTTTTAAATTTGTTAAACTAAAAATTGTTGTTTATCTCTTTACATGCATATATTAACGGCGAAAGTATGTTTAAATGATTGGAGCATAAATTTTTGACAAACCTTCTACCTCCGTTTTATCGTTTACTGCGTTTTTATGTTTGTTTATTTGGATCATTTCTAAAATGCATCGCGCTTTATAATTTTTTTCTTTATTTAAAATACTTGTATTATTGAAATTGAATGTATGACCTAAGTTAATTGTAGTGCAGTGAGCAGTGAGATTATTCTGATAGTTATGACCTTTAATTCTGTGTGATGTTTGTTCTATGTACACACCATTGCAATTGTTACAGGGGATTTTGTAAACTACGTGACTTTGGTCTTGTAATGGAATACAATCCTTTAATTTAGAGAAACCAAATTTCAAATTATTGTGGTTTTTATGTGCAAGTTTTATATTATGTGGGTAAAGTATTTTATTAAGTTTTTCGGACAATTGAGGAACGTATGGGATGCTAAGATATTTAAAGGTATTTGGATTTGTGTTTTTTGTGTTATTGACATGTCTGGTGTTATAATATTGATGTATTTTATCGGCTACGAACATCATCAAATATTTATAATAATAAATAAAATAGGTCCTAGTATTGTACCTTGTGCTACTCATGTTTATTTACGCTATCTTCTGTCATTGGTTGGTTGTAGAATTTCAACGTATTGCTATGGATAGACATCCCGTTTTTCGCGAGTGTATTTTAAGTTGCATAGATTTTGTCTTGTTTACTCCGTTCAGCCATTTATCAATTTACCGAGAATTTTCACAAATTTAGATTTAGTTTATATAAATTTAGTTAAAGATTGATTGTATGATTTATTTAATTAAGTGTTATTTTTTTTTAATTTAATTTCATTCATTTAGATGTCCAGCGTTTGCGAGTTCTGTTTAATGCGTTTTCTACTAGATTTTGTCGGTGAATTGTACGACTGCGTTGCAAGTTTTCGTTAGAAAAACGATTGTAGAGTTTTGTCAGGCAATTCCTTGTTCGACTATTAACGTGCGTAGACGTATTTTTCAATCTTTGTTGCCATTTTGTTATCCATTTTAATTTAGTAAATTTAACCCGTTGTTGAGGGTATTTCTATAAAAATTTAGTCCGTCAAGGAATTCATTTAGTAATAATTGTTAATATATTGATGTGTGCACATTATAGATATATGATCATTTATTATTTTTGTGCAGGAAGATATTTTTAGTTTTAATTCTCTCATTTTAGTTTAAAGAGTTAATTTTTCCGTTTTTCATTTTGCTGTTTCGTTTTTAATTATCTATCACCGCGGTTTGGGTGAGTAGAAGCATTGTTCTTGTTTTTAGTTTTTGCTTTATTGTAAATTTCTTGAAAGTGTCCACGTTTATTTTAATTTGTTGAAACCACGTGGATTGTATTGGTATATTTAGGATTATCTTCCTGAACAAACTAATCTTTTGCTTTGTATAGGAAATAGCATTGTCCTATTGTAATTTAGAATCAAGTGCAGTTTTTTATTTTTGGCGAGAACCTTCAGTTCACGGTTTTTTTCTGCACCTTTGTAATTAAACCCATTTTAAAAAATAAAATTGTTAATTAACGACGTTGGGTTGAAAATTCTGTTCTTTTATTTTTAATTTAAACCTTTTAAATTTTTTTCGGGTAATTAAGAAAGTCAGATTTCATTCTCTCACTCACAATTTACTTTTCGTGGTTAGATTCAAGTTTTAATTCGCGAGGGTAACTCTGAGGTTATTAGTTCTTTTACGCCCTTTAAAATTTTTCCATTGAGCTAGCTAATTTAATTTTTTTTTTCTTTTTCATGTTTAATTCAGTTTTACATTTTCAATTAATTCAGTCAGTACACAGCAGTATGTTGACGATGTAAAGATTTATTGTTGTACCTAATGGTGTTTTAGTTCAGCAAAATCTGGACATCGTAAATCTAATCTAAGGATAACTTAAGTTGATGTTTACACAATATAAATCAAGGTTGGTACTTTGAAATTATATTTTCATTTTCTGAAATTGTTGAAAAAATATATACATTACCTAGAGAGTAAACTTAACTTAAACTATCAAAAAAAACATACAATCGAAGGGATCTTTTAACTAAGTATAATCTAAACTCTACCCATTATCCACGTTTTACTATACGGAATTTAAATACTACAAGTCGCCTTCAAAACTAAAATGCGGTTCACTCGAGGCAATAAATGGATACGTAAGTATAATAAATGGAAGGGTGCAGTCTACTGTATGATAATAAATTGGAATTTATCTGCGGCCCGGGGCAATAAAAAACTTCACTCAAAAAGTATACCCGAAGTGAAGCGAAATAGTCGCCGTAATATAACGAGCTTGCATCGAGTATTTCCCGTTGATTTAGAGAAGCTTATGTCCGCCGAATATGCGGCAGAAATGTATGTATTAATGAGGATATTACACATAGCCTGTCCGTGCATGTCATTTCTATGAATGTTTAAATGAGTATGAGTAGGTACGGGGTTTAATTAGTACGCTAGTTGGATATGATGAAATGTAGTATATACATATACGAACTTATATCCTGATCTGTATACATGACAACTCAAAATAAAGCATTTTACATTTCGTATACAATTGAAACATTAATATATATATTCAAATAGTTTTGGAATTTAGACAGTCTTTCAAAATTTGAAATTTTAAAATGTGTGTAAGGTAAGTTTTATCAATTAGTTTTCCTGACTGACATGAAGTCTACAGGTGATCTAACTAAGAATTGATTGGCCACTGCGTTAGTATGTGCGTACTCCCTTTCTTTGACGATGAGATGTATTGAATAAACGCAGTTCGGGCTATGATGATGTGCCGTGCAGGTTGTTAAAGGAGGTAGCGCCGTGTTTGGTTCAACCAATAGTGCAGCTTGTTAATTTGTCATTTTGGGAAGGTACACACGAAAAAAAATCTGTTGTCAATCTGAATATTTTTATTTATTCAGAAATCGAAACTTAATATATATTTAAATGAAACTAAGCCTTGTTGGTTAGAACATAGAGTTAATTCTCTGAAAACACAATATACTCTTAGAACAAATAGTATAAATATTTGCATTAAAGTATACTTCCTCCAAATGAACATTGTTATTGTTGTAAGGAATAAATCTATGCAATCATAGTGAGAAAGTCTGTAGATTCGAAATAAAATCCCTTATACGTTTGGTATAATGAATTACTCTATATAAAATTATTAAATGTTTTGTACTGAAAACATGAAATATCAAATTGAAATTACCACAATATTGAAACATTTCAAACGAATTTTACCCCACCATTTATGGCACTAAAGCTTATCTGTCATTGGTTCCCTCTTTTTTGGGGAGGTTTAGAGGGTTTTGCATATACATACTGCTGTGGTCTGGCACCCGGGTTTCCGGAAATTCAAATTAGTATTTTTATTAATTCCAAATCATCTTTATCAATGTAATGATAGAGTTTCCACAATTTTAATATTTTATTTCAAAAAGATTTTGTTAATAGAATTGTTTGGTAAAATTAATTTAAATGTTCAGTTAGTTAAATTGTTTTCACCTTTTTAAATTGATAATGTGTTACTCATGTTAGCTCATGTCCTTCTTAAATGTAGTTGTTTTCTGTGATCTTTGCATTTTATGCGCTGCGAGAGCACGCAGATGTTGTAAATTTTATATATATATGCGACTGTTAGCCGGAGGCCTTTAGTTACTTGATTTGATGCCGAGAGTAAGTTCTTGTATTTTCTGTTTCCTTTGCTGCCATTTTGGTAAATTCATTTTCATTTAATATGTTGTTCGTTTAATTGATATTTTTATCATCTTTCAAGGAACTCATTACATAATTGCTGTTGTATTTTATTTGTGTGCACATGTTAGATGTAAGATCAGTTATTGTAATTTGTTTTAGAAGAAATTGTTTTTTTAGTTTAAAGAGTTTAATTTTCCGTTTCTTAGTTGTCAAATTAGTTTTTTTTAGTTAATCACCTCGGTTTAGGTGAAAAGAAGCTTTGTACTTGTGATTAAATTTCAATTATATTTATACATTTGTTTTATCCACGTTTAATTTAATTTTAGTGTGTTGTAATTTTGAAACCACGTGGATTTTTTGTGAAATAGGATTTTCTTCTAGAACTTCTGTTAAAGGATTTGCATCGTCCTTTTTAATTGTAGAGTCTAATGCAGTTTTTGTTTTCGGCCAGAATCTTAAATTCACGGTTTCATTTCTGCATCATTGTAATTAAATGTCTTTTTTTTCTTTTTTTTTATATAACAATAAATTTAATGATTGTTAACGTCATTCAAAATTTCTATTCTTTTATTTTTGATTCAACCTTTTCAATTTTAATAATTAAAGATAGTCAATTTACTTACGCCCACATTTTACTTTTCAAGATTAGTTCAATTCTGAAAATAACCTTGAGGTTATTAGTTCTTTTGCGCTCTTTTATATTTTTATACTTTGAGCTAGCTAAATAATTTTTTTGTTGTCATTTTTCATTTTCACTTTGCATTTATGCTTGTACCATCAGTACACAGCAATACGCTTTACTTGGCTTCACTTTTTGATTGACCAGCAAATAGTGTTGTTGGTTGTGAGTGTAAGTAAATCTAAATTGATACCCCAACCGTCTCACAGCTACTTAGAGACTGGGGTGGAATGGGGCTGATGCACAGATGCTACCATTAAAATATTCGAAGGTAAGTACGTACGTGTTATCTAATATTAAAGGATTACTGGTTTAAAAAACTTTGAAATAATACTTAGAGTCAGCGCCATTGGGTCGATAATATATAAACATGGTAGGTGTGCACATTAACAAACATATGTAGGTATTTACTAGTTATTAGTTTTCAGTGGGTAATACCAGCAAATTATTATACTGATTTTAATTATAATATATTATTATACTGAAATTATATCAGTAACTAATGCCGACTAGATACCAGACCCAGGTATTGAGTGGGAAGTATCTCGAGAACACTGGTGGCAACGACGGATACGCATAACATCCATACCTCTACGCATCAATATCCCGTGCGCACTCCTGGAGTACCCCGATACGCTACCTTCTCCCAAACATTGTAAAACTATAAAGTATGACAGTAAATTTATTTAATTACACAATATTTCTTTATTTATTAATTTTCCCCGACCGAGGTTTTTTGGTGTTACAGACACAAAATTAGTAGGTAATTATTACCCTTGAATAGTAGAAATGCTTAGATTAAGCAGTGTAAGTATTATCACTTCAATATACTTATATTTTGGAAGCAAATAATAGCAATATTTCAAATAACACTTTTATATACTTTCTATATAAATTATTAAGGCATAAATATGATAATTTCCAGTTGAGAAAATCTACTCAAATCTAAAATAATTATTTTTGTGGTGAAAATATTATATGTTCATAATGATTTTAGTATATTGATTACATATGAACTAAAAAATTGTTTCGTCTAACAAGTTCACGGATTTTGAAAAATGAACAAATTTTATTCTCAATATAAATACATTATCTACTTGCTTATATAGGAAGTTATGTTATATTCAATGTGATGCATTTATATTCAAATTGAGTAATTATTTTTTTGTGTGTACCTTTCCCAGTGCATTAAAATTTCTGCTGTGCACCCAGTGTTTAATGAGAGGGAGAAAACTAATATAAAAAATTATCGACCGATCTCTGCGGGATCTAGCTTTTCAAAATTATTCGTATACAAAATGCTATCGCGACTACTTGACTATCTGGATAAAAATAATATTATATTAGATATGGTTTATTAGAGCATGGTTTTCGTCAGGATTGCTTCACCATTTACGCAGTGCACTCTTTTGTTGAAGATGCTATTCGTGCATTCGGTGTTCTGCGGGAGTTTTTTGCGACTTGAGTCGAGCTTTCGATTGTGTGAAACATATTTTACTTAAAAAAAAAAACTCCAGTATTATGGTATTCGTGGCGTTGTGGCGAATTCGTTTGTCTCCTTTCTTTCTGGTAGACATCAATTTGTTAGAATTTCATTACAGCGTCGAATAATCATGTTAAACAATTTTCATCTTTACATTTACCTGTTTCTGTTGGTATTCCCCAAGGATCTGTTTTAGGCTCAATTATATTTATTATTTTTATTATTGATTTTATCAGGTTGTCATTATTTTTATATGCTGACGATACAACTACATTTGTGATGGGCACTGATCCATTGCAAGTAGCTGATCGAGCGGCTACGCTGTTGGTCAGCTAGAGGGATAGTTCTCTGCGACTAAGTTGCATATGAAATTATTTTAAACTAACTATATGTTCTTCCACGCCAAGCAATCGAATCACAATTTTGACATTAACATTTCCTTGCATGGTGCCCTCTTCGATCTGTGAGTGATGTGAAATTTCTCGGCGTCGAATTAGAACAAAACTTTGGACTAGGGTACGCACAATACTGAGGTCGTTTCCAGGATTAATAGGGCTTGCTTTCAAATTAGGTCACTAAGAGGAAGAGTAGCAATTGATACTCTTTTGTCCTTTAATTATAGCGAGATCCATTCTAGAATTGGATATGGTATAACTTTGTGAGGTATCTATACAAACATTCTTCAGAGGTGTTTCTAGCGCAGAAGAGGATAATAATCCTCTTCTGCTCTAATAAGATGTATATCTAGGGTCGGTACTTATGAGTCATGCGGTTCTTATTTTATTAAATATAAAGTAATTCCGGTCCTTTGCATTTACATTTTCGACCTTCTTCTTTATATATTTGATAATAAAAACAACTTTGCTAAAAATAGGGACTTGCATTCACCCGATACGAGAGGAAAAGGTGATTTTAGATGAAATTTAAACAAACTGAATGTTTTTAAGCATTCTCCATCGCCTGCAGGTATAAAACTTTTTAATATGTTACCCCAACATGTAAAAAAATTCTAATAAAAATAGATTCAAGCGGATAATAAAAACATTTAACACGTACATCCAATGCATTTTATTCCGTGGATAAGTTTGTGAGACATCTTGCGCATTCTTATTAGTATAAATAACACTTATTATGTAATAAATTTATCTAAGTATTGTTCTCTTTACATACTTATTCATATATTTGTGCAAAATGTGTGTTTATTATATTCTTTATTATTATGCATTATGACGCTGTCCAGCTATTTTCTAAGCTTGCGACAACAAAGCATCCATCTACCTATTCAAATTGAAATTATTTTGGTATATACGAAGGTGTTCGACACCCTTGACTTTCGCATTTCTATCAAAATCTTTGCTAATGCGTAGATACTTCGAGGTTCTTGATAAATATTTGTAATTTATTTCAGCGTCTGCTATAAATTAACCGATCGAAAGGGTTGAATTATTCATACAAATGACGTTATTTACTGGAGTCATTCGCCGTCCCACATAAAACTTGTCGTAGTTTTTTAATATATACTTACTGGTTAGATCGACAGTAATACATAATTTATTGGATACTTAATTCGCACGTTTTAACTACTAGGAAGGGAGAATTTTATCATGCTGTTAACAGTTAAAGTGTCTACTAATATGCATGGAAACGCTGAGATTCGATGCTCAAAGATTAATGATTATAATATCTGAAATTTTCATAGTACTCTATAGTTAAACAATAAGCTTATTCATACCGCTTGTAGATGGCGCTTCGGTGGAAATCGTTGACAGGTTGATAGATATCAGTTTATGATTTTTAATACTAGTAAATAGCACATCATGATGAACTAGAAAGAGTACAACTGTTGGAACCTTTGATGTTTTGAGATTTCTATTTGTATAAGCAAAATTTTGCAATGTAAAATCCCAAAATTCGAAATACAAAATATTAGTATATGAAGATGAAATGGTGTATAAAGATAATGAAAAATATTTGCAGTGACTCCAAGCTAAACTCGGACACTAGAGTAACAATATTTTTCCATTGAAAATATCCAAACTGAAACATGTAGGGAAAAAAAGCAAATTGATTTTCAGTAGCTTATTTCTTATACTTCTAAAAACTAATATAGAGCGTATGAATTAATTTTTTATAATAAAAATACCAGAAAAAAATATAAGAGTGTAAAAATTAGGCACAAGGTAAATTCGAATAGCAAACAACTGTGCGTTAAATCAATGTGACCATGAATAAAATTTCCAAACAAATGCATGTTCTAACTAAACAGATGATAATCGGAATTTCTTGGAACAGTGTTTTTAAAGCCGTGCGAAAATCAGGTGAACTATTCAAGATATCTAGACAAAAAGGCTAAATAACTATTGACTTATTAAAATTAGTGGTCAAACATTTCAAAGAAGGAAAACCTTTGCGAGAGTTTGCAAAAGTAGTGGATAGAAGTCACTATAAGGTGCTTCAGCAGGGCCGCCGCGTGCTGGTGTGTAGCTTGTGCACCACCATTTTGATTGGATATGATAAAAAAAAACTTTATTATGTCATTGATGAAATTAAGGAATTAAAGATTATAGTCGGGATATACAGAGAGAAAAGATTACTTAAAACAAGAGCATATTTCTTAGCCGCTGTTTAACAACAATCTTTTTGTTTTAAATATCGCCTTGTTTTAATCATACGAGCTGCATTCATCTCACCATTTAACGGTTAAATCAATACATGAAGATTTAAAACTGTAAAAATCGTTGAAACAATATCTTTATTTCTCTTTGTTAGTGCATAACATATAGGTGTCCTAGTAAGACCGTTCGTTAGAAGAGTATTGAGTTCTCATCAAAATCAACATTTTAAAATTCAGAATTAGATATAATGGCATAAAAAATAAATTAAAGATTTCTTGATTTGTATAAATATTATTGTTACCAATTTTAATGCTCTTTAATAATATTAGGACACTTAACGGGTAATCATTAATTCACAAGCATCAAACGACATAATCAATTGGGCCTTATAGAGTAATTCATTGCGAACGTATGTTTTCCATGGCACACTGGGTAAGTATCGATGAGATATGTGTGCATTTTTCACCCTGTATATTTTAAGGTGTTTTTATAGACGTTATAATTTCTATGTATTTTACTTATTTTGATCTATATTTCTCAATAGAATACGTTTAACACCAGATGATGACTTCTTAGTTGAAACATGTTAAAACATTTAGGTAATTTTTTTTGGTAAAAATCACTTTTTTGATAATCTTCCGCACTGAATGTACAAAAATGTAAGGAAAATGTCGAAATGTTAGAAATTTTCCATAATGCAAGTGTTTTACGTGAATATTATAGGAAACTTTCTGATTCTTAGAAAAAAATCTCTAACATTGTAATACTACCAAGAAAAATATTAATATCTCTTAGAGCCATTTTGCACGTGTGAGATTTATAACGAAAACTATAGTGGAAACTTTGCCGAAAATTTATAGCAAAAATTCCGTTAAAATTATTTGTCGTGTAATACAGTAAATTTTCCTCTGAAATTTACATCGAAAAATATCGTAATAAAAATATTGAACTTGTTATCCAACTAGAGAAAGTGGGCGAGAATCTGCGCAAACGTCGATTGTCAAACAAAATACATAACCTCACTCTTGATAACCTTTTTATTCATTCATATTCGTACTGCGTTCTGCGTTATAATTAGTGTTTAGACTATTTAATTTGTTTGCGTTCCTAGTTTATACCACATAATAGTAAAAACAGGATAATACACTTATAAAAAATCATGTCTTCGTGGAATAGGGACGAAGTTACGGTCCTAATAGAAGAATACCGTAAATGGCTAAATCTTTACTAAATAAACTCTGTAAATTATAAAAACAGGAATTTAAGAAGACGGTCCTTAGAGTTCATTTCAAACGTTGTAAAAGAAATTAAACCAAATATAGCTATTAAAGAAATACAATCTAAATTTCAAAGTTTGAAACAAAATGCCACAAAAGAATTCAAAAAACGTGCATTTTAAAAAAAGGGGGTCTGGTGGTGAGGGCTGAGGACATACTTATATTCTGTATTTTTTAAGGTTATGTTGTTTGTTTATTTTTGTAACATGCCTAAGTATTTGATAATGCACAGGCGTATGGCAGCGACTTTTTCTAATAATTTTACTGAAATTTATAGGCTGTGTAAAACGAGTACGATAAAAATACATTAAAAAAATATTCGTAAAATTTTGCGGGAGTTTACAAACAAATTTTTTATAAAATTTTTGATATAATTTTCGATATAATTCTCACATGTGTAAAACGGCTCTTAGGAAAACTTAAAACTTAAAAAAAATACAGTACAGGCGTGCATGCGTTAACTTAGAATGTTCTGGTTCAAGAAGCCAGATTCAAATCAGAGGTAGGCAGAAATGACATGATGTTCGAACACACGTTGTTCTGTTTTCTCGTTATTTTAGAACCATTCTACTGATCATTAGTAGGTAGTATTAATTCATATTAGAAAAATGGAACATGGAATATCCAAAACAACTTGCATGCACGTTGGAATTAATTCAGCATTATCTGTGAAAAAACTCGCCCACACACTAAAAAATGTTGGTAATTTTTCTTGCTAAAAATATTTTTTTTGGATAATTTTTCGCATTCAATGGGGGTAAATGTAGAAAACGTTTTACGTGAATATTAATAAAAAAAATTCTGTTTCTAAGAAAAAATCTTTAATATTGTAATATTACTACACGTAAAGAAGGACATGTGTTAATCTAACAAAAAACGCGGCATTTAACTACGAAATTTGGGTTAAATACAGTCAAACAAAAATCATTGTTAAAGTAACAAAATGCGAATGTTAAAATAATTGTGTAGATTTGATAATATTTTTAGCATTGTTTTAACAATCAAGATAATTTTATTTTAAACATTCAATATTGTTAGGGCAATAAGTGTTCGGGTAAAATAAACAACTATTTCATGTTAAATTAACCAAAAGAATTCATTAAAATAAAAAGCAAAAGTTGCTAGGTTAAATACACATTTTAAGTTAAATTGAACAAATGTTATCTGTTATGTCAAAATAACAATTTTTGCTGTGTTAAACAAGAAAATTATGTTGAGCCAAAACAGAATTACTTTTTAGTTAATAATATTTTATTGCTACAGCAGCCTATCGGCCATTTTTCGCTTTACAAGGGGAAATGTTCAAGTATCTTGGTATTGTACATTTATCATCTCATTCACAACATAAAGTGCAAAGTATCTGTAAGGCGGGATATATTTAAAACCCTCAAAAAATAGCAGTTTTACTGACATAACTGCCATTGCACACCACCTGCTTTAATGATCGCAACTCCTATTGAATGTTTGACTGGCAAATGCACTAGATTAATATTTTATTAACTCTGACTGTTGTGCTTTATGGCCCTTACTTACTGATGTGAAATGGAAGGAACGCCATCTTCACTGCGATTTCTGAAATACGCATCTACCTATATTTAACGTATTTGCTACTATGTGGAAGAAAACTGTTATACACGTGAACCCATTGGCTTTGTTAAATTAATAAAACGATATGGTTGCCTTAATCTTAATTTAATGTATTGTATGTGTTTGATTAACCATAATTTTGTGTTGAAACAACTACCAAGAAGCTTAGTTTTGATCATAACATTTAAGTAATTTTAAGAGAATTATTTGAGTTAATATAAACAGAAAATTCGTTTCATTCACCAAACAACTAAAATGTTTCTTTAGTTCAACAAAATTATGTTAACTAAAAGAAATTCTTACTGTAACAATTAATTTATGTAAAGTCAAACAAAAATATTGTTACATCAACGCATTTGAGCTTAACAAAGTGATTTTGATTAATTCAACATTTTTCTTTCTCTACGTGTAAGAAAAAAATAAAAAAATATTTTTTGAATATATGATATCCAATACTTACGATTTTCTTAAAGAAACTATTTATTTTATACAAATCGGTACAAATAAAATAGTAGTAGATTTACGTTAAAATTGTATTGCAAAACTCTAAATCATCATGTCATGATGTTCTACTAAACATATAATAGCAAAATTTTCTGGCCTATTGTAGCAGATACTTAAACATATTCTACAAGTACAGAAATTGCCGTGAAGATGGCGCTTCTCCTATTTCACTACACTAACTTTCCATGCTCGATATAAGTTTTCTACATGCCAGACATAGTTATCAAATATTTATCTATTATTTGCCAGATAAATATTTCTTAGGAACTGTTATCACAACAGTTGCCTAATTGCATACGGTAACTCTTAATTTTTGCGGATTAATCTCCAATGTGGAGAGGCAACGGGTAACTGACACGCAGTGGTTTTGGGTAGCATTAAAAATTTTCATATTTTGTTTATCTTTTATGCATTAAATTCTAATTAAATACACTCTACCAAGGCAATTTCATTTCGACGATATTTTCCTTCTTGTTAGGAAAAAAATTAGAAATGCTGAATCATTCTTTATAATTTTACTTTTAAAGTAAAACTCGAAGTTATCACTACAACTTGGAAAAGTTACCCACATTTCAAAATTTTACTGTGAATATTCTAGGTTACATGAAGAAAACCTTCGAAAGATTTCTTCTAAAAGTGAAATACTTGTACGGTTTAAGGGACACAAACTTGCCTCAAAATCGTACAGTAATTTTTTTTTTAGTGTGTAATGTTAGAGATTTTTAAATACAGATAAATACACAAATCATAATATTTTTGAATAAGAATTTGCAACTTTATTGTTATGTTTGAATTTGTATATTTGTTAAATTGATAGGTGTCACATTATATTTGTTAAATTGACAGATGTCACATGAAGTTTCGTAAATATAACGATTATACGTGTTTTTTAACAATTACGACAGTCATGTTTTTGTAAACAAGTAAGTTGTTGACAGTCTTTGTATTTGTAAGATATTAAAATCGTCTATTAAACTGTGTGCTTAATTTCGATCCATTACCCACTTGTATTTAACATTTATATCTCTTTAAACACGTTTAAAGTTTATAGAAATAATACAACGAGTGTGTCGTATTTGAATCTTTCATATTCCATTTTAAAATGCAGTCCTTCGTGACTGGAAACACTATACGTAAAATCCGCACAAACAAGATTTCACGAGCAAAGCTGAGCGCGTAAGCTGCACTGTTATTAGAAAAATAAATCTTAAGATCTTCCCTAAAGCTCGTAATATGGGCATTCCGTGATACAATGGTACATGCAACATTATATTCCATAGTTCGGAAAACACATTACGCTTATTAGGGTGAGATATCTTATCTAGCTAAACGATTCGGTTAATTTAAGGGACATTGTTGAGGGATCTTGTTTACTGACGCGCTTTCACCCATCACATGTTCTCCCTTCTTATCTAAAATGCTATCGGTCGAAGCGAAACTTTCGGCTAAATTACTTATGGTACGTTTATTATGCAAATCTTATATGCTATAATATGAAATATACTTGCCTACGACAGTCAGATTAACGTAAGTAACTGTGCTAGAAGAGCGGAAGAATTCTACTTGACACTGATACACGTCTTCGTCCAAGAGGGTGATTGATGCCACGGACAGTTCGGCGCGTTCGTCGTTGGAAATCTGCAGGTGATATTTGTTCTGCATCGATGGATCGGACCAATGTTCGGGGCTGGCGGTTCTCGCATCGTATTTGTAAAAGGGTCTGTTCGAATTACCACGATACCACAACAACATGCTGACTTTATCTGGCGAGAACATCGGCATCAAACTGCACGTCATCTTCGAATTGCTACCCTCTTTGGCTTCGACAGTTTCGTACAGCAAATCGGCAGCAGTTGCCGTCGCAACAGACAGTAACGCTAACACCACAGAAACGTACATAATTACATGATTTCCATCGTCCTCTAATAAGCACACGTAAAATACTGTTTAAACGAACCGCGTCAATTAAGTATACGTTAGTTTTGAAACGAGTGCTCTCGAACTACATTTTTTTACCTGAGGTCAGAGTTTCTTTTAAATTCGTGTCACTGATTTCGGCTCACACAAACAGATAGGACGTTAATAATGTCGTCCGATTCTATTAACGTACACTCCTGCACTTATCACACGAGCACAGATTACATCAACCAGGTGTTGCGCCTATTAACTTTGTTGATACTCACCCCCATCTTGCAGAAGCACTGCGGATCGACTCCGCCCGGACAAATACCCTTGATCGGCGAAAAAGCACGAACAGCGACGACAGGACCATAACTACGGGAGCCCCGGAAATAACCGGCGTTCTGCCCGCAAAATCTCTTCGAAAAAATTATCTGCGGATTAAACCGATCAGTTTGTCGACGTTCGTATATGAGTGGCGTACCCGAAGGGAGAGCACTCGATTTTATTATTATGTTCTTCCCCTATCGCCGATAACTCCCCAGTAAATAGTGAAGAGGAAAAAAAAAACGGCTCCGTGTAATGAGCGCACATAATCATTTCAGATTAACAAGCCGGATTATCTGTAAACTACCCTCGTGGTTATGTAAACAAGTATATTAACAAGCATAAATAATGTCAATCTGCTATTGATTGCAGTTTATAAATAAATGACAAAATTATAATCAACTATATGGATCATTATATCTCCCTGGCGATTAGTTGATTGATGTGACAAAAAATGTACAAAACCCCACTCATGTATGGCTTAAAAATATTTTCATCCACCAGAAGCTTTTGAGATCGACACTCATAACACAAAAATATTAAATAAATATAAAATCTAAATATTTTTTATATCATAAACGACATTTTTAAATATTTTATGCATACAGGGTGTATCAGATATAGAGGTAAATATAATAATATGTACCAGCTGTAATCATATACAATCAAAAAGTCTTAATGCATAGGGGGTCTATCTGTAAGCATTAACGAGAAAAAAATATTTTATAAATGCCGTGGGCTAGAGCCGCACCTGTGCCGAACCTAAATGCTATCCCGAGTATACCCCCACATACCACTATCATTCAGCCATTACCGCTGTTAGTTTTGTGTGGATCGCCGCTTGGAGTGCAAGCCACTTCGAACATTTTATTTAAATTCTTCCCGTCTCGAAAAAACGATCCTTTTCAGAACCATCATGATTTCATATACTTAAAGAAAAGAGAAGCTTGATGCATCAGCAGAAGCGCGGGAATGTATAAATTCATTTTAGCGCGACATCATAGTAAAAAGGCGTGCTTGCAAATTTTATGTATCTACATTTATTTCTGTGTAATTCTATTAAATTCATTTTGCGTTATATGATTTAAAAAATCCAAAATAAATAACTCAGATTCATGTGGTACCGTTTATTAACAACTAACTCTCGATTCGACAAAGCAAAAAAAAAAATATTTACGTTTTTTGTAACTACTGAAGTCGCATATCCGGTGAAACTCGAACGTCTTATCAGGATATTAAAAATAATACTTTGTAGACTTACGTAGAATGCTCTTAACAAAAAAGGAATGTTTATTTTATAAAAAGAAGAAATTTAAAATGCCTCAGTTTTGCTATTTTTACAAGGGCCTTTATTTATTCAGAATGACGTTAAATGAACTTACCGCATACCATTAAGAATAATACTAGATGAGTGCAATGTATTTATACATAATACTAGGTTTAGCGGGTGCTTAACATGACATTTCCTTGCATCAGGCCCGGACTAAAGAATTTTTGGCTCTAAATTTTACTTTTTTTATTCTTTAATGATGAAATCCGGTTTCGGTGGGTTTGTGCTTTATATGTCGTGTATTAACACCCAAGCAAAATTTAGTTTTTTATTTGATACACCCTGTATTGTTTTAAAATATCGGTTTGATATGATTTTCCAATATTTATTTATTAATATTTTAATTTTTTGTCGAAATATATATTTTTCTTTTATTTTTCAGCAATAGCTTGCATAAGTAACAGGAAAAAAATGTATTTCTTTAAACACCTATTACCTACACTGTTGAAAATATTATCGGTGTTGGCGTTAATTTTGCGCTAGTCAAATATTTTAGTGTTGACCTATACAAACAAACCACCAAACGTGTACTGACATGCAAAGTGTAACCTTGTGTTATTAAACGTTAATTCCAGTGTGCGTAAAAAATTTTAACATCTTAAAAATGTATTGGGAACATCTATTTACGTAATTAGTTCAGATTTGAGTCAAATAGCATAAACATTCACTTAATTTTATAATGGTTCTCAAAAAATTATTTTAAAATTAGCACGTTTAGTTGAAACCAAAATTTTTGAATGAGTGGTTCTGCACATTTATAATAGAGAAAACGTCTTAAAGAGAGAATATTATACCACTAAGAAATAAGAGTTGCATATTAAAAAGACATCGTGTTTACAAAACGGTGTTAAATCACCCAAATGACCGCATTCATTTAGTTAAACAGCTAGTAAATTTGTCTTGTGTAGATCAAATAAAATGTGACTAGAAGCATTTTATAATTCCACATGTGAGTTGGACAAAATAACCCCTTAGCAATAGGCAATACTTGACTATCTTTGTTCGTCAAATTTAAACTCGTATAGTTCTCGATAAAATAACACGAAAAGAGTGTGGACCTCTCCTAAGTATTAAATTAGTCAAAAAAGTGTTAAAATTTTCAACAGTGTACTCACAAGTAAAATTTCTAAAATAGTACTAATTTCCAAGTTTTATTTGTTTAAAAGTAAAAATAAAAGGAAAAGTTCAGTATTACTGAGTTTTTTTCCTAACAAAGATGTGTATTTACTTAGAATTTAATGCATTAAAGAAACAAAATATGAAAAGATTTCTAATGCTTACCCAAAATCAGTGCATGTCAGTTACCCATTGCCTATTCACATTGCGGGTTAATTCGCGAAAATCGACAGCCACTGTATGTAATCGGGCAACTGTTGTGTTCTCCTACAATTTTAATAAACATTCTTCTTCTTTTGAAGGATTTGCTTAAATCTGTAACACATAAAAAATTACAAAAATTGAAATATCAGTAATGTTTGAGATTGGTCTCCTATTTGAATCCCTTCTTATAAGATAAAACCATTTGTGAGAGTAGTTTTTCGTAGCTGGGTAATATTTCCAATTATTCATACTTGTTCCCCTCCTGAGGTAAATAGCTTTATTCCTTCTTATTTTAATTTGGCTTAAATTATTTTGTTTCGACAATTTTTATTATCTACTTCAGATATTATTTAACTAACATTTGTAACATTAAACTCACAGAAGACCTACTACCTCCTAAGGATGATGTGTCTTTTCGGCATCGACGAATTAATTTCCCCGAGTTTAGAAAGTAAATATTCCCAATCATCTTATTTGGAAATACTCAAAAATCGTCAAGGACCGATTTGCTCGAAAATCCGAAATAGAATCAAAAATTTAAACGAGCTTCTAACAGTGCAATTGCGAGAAATATCGTTTTATCATACGCAGAAGAGAAATCTTACTTCTACGATGACATCAGGGCTTACGCTGAGGACACCATAAACGCTTTCAACCAGTGCGGAAATTTGGAAATAATCAAAAATCACTGGAGGAAAAATACCGAAGAGGCATACTTGGAAGGGCTATTATTTTTGGTCCTAGCTTACTTGTTGGATAAAATCCACATTTTAACTCACGATAAAGTGCAAAATGTTCGGATAAGAGCTGCTAATACCTTGCGGAAGATATATGCATTTAATACAGCCTTAAGAATATCTGGACGAGAATTGGGTGGAAGATCTGGTGAATAAGACGTCTCCCAATGATGAAGGCTAAATTTGGGACATGGTTTGAGGAATGAGTTATTGGATGCCGTCAATTAGAAAAATAAAAGAAAAATAAGTTCAATGGAAATGGATCTTCCAACTTTAATCAAAGGGGAAGACAAGCTTGAAGGAGGGCAGACCACTTTAGAAGCTGCGAGAACAGAAGGGGAACAAGCATCGAAAATAGAACTACCACACAAACAGGATGCGAAAATATCAGAGACCTTAGCTTCGTCCGATGGCGCTATAATTGTATAATCTAAGTATTTTGTACATATTTAAATTAAAATAAATATAAATACTTTGTCAAAAGACTAGTCAGTGTTTCTCAACCAGGATTACAGGGAAACAAATAAGATTTTGGGGTCCCTCCGCAAATAAATAAAAAGAAACTACACCCCAAAAAAAGGCGATTATCTAGACAAGAAAACGTTAAAAGATATAAGGCAGAGAGATAAAAACCTATGCCTTGACAAGTAGGGATATCTGGTGGTAAGTCGGGAAACATGTCAATTAAACTGATGGTGCAAAACGTACATTTGATATATTTACTATAAAATCTTAATTTAAACAAGACGAAACCATTCTATCAAAAGTGCTCCCTTAATTTTGTTGTAGACTTTCAATATTTTTTTTAGGTTTTTTTAGCTGCAACGTTATTTTTTTACAAACACTAATACAAAAAGCATTACTAGCACGATGTATATATGTATAAAAATGTAGGATGCATCCAGAAATGCATATCTACTTAAGCGTAGTGGTAAGAGATTAATATCCAATATAGTTGTAAATCCGGCTCAATTGCTTTTCTCCAGCATAATAATAACAACTAATCTATAATAATCTCGGATCTAACTACAATTTATGTGGCATTACCATACGGATTTGCGATAATGTACAAGGAAGTATCAGTTAGATGAAGCTGAATATAGACGCTATTAAAAATTTCGCTTCAACTACAACAGGAGACTAATGTAATTCCATTTTATATTTTAAATTTTAAAATATTTAATATTTCACATGTAGACATCAACGAAAACAGACAAATATGAACTTGTTCTTCCAGAGAATTAAAATTAACAATTAAAATAAAAATTAACAAATTATAAAGGAAAGTGTCTTGAGTTCCTGTATCTGCCAAAGGATTTGATAACGTATATGAACGTTTACAACTTTTAATTTTCTGAATTAAAAGACAATGAAAGCTTTAATTTTATCCCTAGATGATTCTGCGCAATGTTAATTGAGAAATAATTGTAACAGATTACTTTCAAATACAACTTTAAGAAGCGATTTAGAGTTTACACATGGATTCATTCCAAATATCACCAATTTATTAAAGGCACATGGCTTAAAATTGTTTAATTGGTTAGATATATTTAATGATGATATTGCAAAATTGTAGAATATCGAGTACAATTTCCATCTGATTTAAAACAATAAAAAATTAAGCAAATATTCAATCCATATACATACATATTATTTAACAATTATTTACATCACAAACTAATAATTTTGGGTATAGGGAATACTTCCACAAAATATAGGGTGATCCATTAACAAAAAAATCAGAAAATAATGAATTTGTGTTTTTACTTACCCTGCAATCCGTTTAACATATATTTAAAAAAAACTATGATTTTCATAAATTTTGGCAATCATTAAAAAGCTATGGATGCAAAAGGTCATTGTTATTCTACTCCTTTTAAATATCTTGTATAATATAATACAACTTTATATTTTTTTATGTAAGAAGTGAATTTAAACGGATTTCAAATTTAAAGAAAACAGCAAAGTGTTTCATTAATTTAGAACGGCGTTATGGAACATTAATTTTAGAGTTATCGCACATTAGCCCCTCCCAGCACAACACTGTGCGTCCCATCAAAAAACAGATAGAATTAAAACAACGCAAATGAATAAACGTCCATTATTCCAGCACAGCACGGTCCGGCCCTGCGCGATGCATTTGTTTCAATGCTATTCGTTGTTTGACAGGAGCACTGTGCTGTGACGGGCTAATGTGCGATAACCTTCAAAACATGAAGCTTGATGGTGGCTACAATCTCCCTAATTATTACTTGGACACCTCAAAGGACATAGAAGATACTAAATTTTATCGTACTAATCAATCACACTGTGTAAATACATATTCAAAACATTTGAATAAAATCTTAATAATATCTAAAGACAAAAGTGCCTTATCTTAAGCTGCTGCAATTTCCATCACACGGAGATATAATAAGCGATTAAGAGCTGTTTCAAACGAGGCGGTTTGGTTGATTCAACTAAGTTGCCTGATTAAGTCTCAACTAATTGATTGTCACTGAAGACCTATTAAAGCGGACAAGTTGACTCCGTGTGAAAGGGTTCATATCAGTATGCTCTTTGACAACCGTCCGTTCAACTAGTGGAATCAACTAATCGCCTCGTCTGAAACAGGCCTAAACCTTTATTTTTTAACTTTACAGTTTCAACCATTTGCTATAATTATAAGTACATAACTAAAAGACAACGGTACCCATACACTTTCTACGTTTTAAATCTGGATTTAACTACCTACTTTAAATAGCTCATGTCGTTATAAAGCTATTAACAAGAACTATAATATAAATATCAACTATATAAATTAGACACGATAAAAACGAATTACCCATTACAACGATAACAAATCGTAAAACAGGATTACGTAGGCAGTTAAAAAAATTTATAGGTTGTGTTATAATAATATCATTATCCTTGTTGAGGATCCTCTCAATTCTTAACGTCGAAATTGAAATGTAAACCTGTACTAATCCAGTGGATTAGAATTGCAAAGGACTCAATCATAACTACCCACATCTCATTCACACAATAACATTCGTGATCCTACGCATATTTTTACCGACAGATTCTATAGCTAGGTAATTGCGATACCATTCGGTGTGGAAAATTTACGTCACCCGCTTGATGAAAAGCAGCAGAGATTAATTAATCAATTAATTAATCAGATAGATGTAGGAATTTGTTAGCAATTTAATTAAATAAAATTAAACGACGAGACGGCAGGATAGATTAGGAATAATTAAGTAAATTAAATGTATTTACCTAACAGAAGGGGAAAAGAAATGAAAAAAAAATGTTGCAGAAACAAAGAGCTGAGGGCCAGAAGAAGCCGTACGCCGGAAGTAATAGCATGAGTTATGGTGATTACCCCAGTATACGGTTTTCGTTGCCAAAATTGACGCGACGTCCTGTCAACCACAATCTTTTAATAAAAATATCAACCTTTAGTAGATTATCTTAAGCCTAATACACAATGCATAACGATAGAATATAAAATATAAACATAGAATATAAGGAATAAAACAAACGCGAGCTAATATTAATACAGAATGTAAAGATAAAAATGAGATATAAATATTAAAATATTTGTTTCCGATGTCGTAAATTCAATCTTTATGTTTTCTATTTGACCAATCAGAGTGCACTTGGAGAAATGTGAAGTGAAAATAGTGTTTTTACAGGTTATGTTTGTTTTTGTATAGTTTACATTGGTTGACATGTCGTTTCATTAATACATAATATACAGCCTTTTCCATGCTATATATGCAACAACACCTGTTATTTGCTATTTTGCTAGATGCGGTGCTATTTTGACAGATACACCCCTAAAGCTAGTATAATAGACTCGTTCTACGACACCAGCGCTCAAAACGGATTTGACGACATATATGTAAGTGGAGTAGTCACAATTTAAGAAATAGATTACGTTGTAACCGTTTTGGACGCTGGAGTCGTTGGGTGAGTCTATTATGCCAGGTACAGGGGCGTTTGAATTCAGCGACATCGCCACCAGTGTTGCCAACCCGTGAGAAATTTCCCGATGCGTGGGAAGTTTTGAAGTCGAAGGGAAAAAGGGAAATAGCATGGTATTCGTGTGAAATTTTATTTTTTTAGCAACGTTGTGATAACCTAAAATAAGACGTATTTACCAGGTACAAATATACAACCTATGCTCTTCCGAAGTCCCAAATACGCTGAAGGTCGCGCAGCTGCTCCCATAGGCGCAGCTGCGCGACCTTGAGCGCTGATGACGCGTTGCAACGCGTCCTCAGCGTGTGTTCACGTTATTCTATGATATTTTCGTTGAAAATTAAGATTCAATTGTGATTTAAAACACATTAAATGTATACTCCATTTACATGTGGATTTATTATTTATATTTGTCCATTTCTATTTATTTGGTAATGTGTAATTTTGTGAAGTTTTATTACTTCAATAGAATGGTGAGACTATAACAGTTTGTATATTGGTCCCATAGTTTTGTGCATTCGTGGAAATTTTGTTTAAAAAAAGGGAAATTTTGATAATTCTCGTGGGAAATTTTATGCTTAAAGGTTGGGAACACTGATCGCCGCATGGTCGCCATCATAAGTCGGCACACGCGTGACACAATATTCGCATCTATCGAAAATTAATTAACGTCTGTTTCTGAATTTATAATATACTTAAAAACATCCTTTGTTCACTCAAAATGTAAATATAATTATTATTGTAATTTCTATCGATCCAAATATTTTTACAAACGGTTTCCAAAATTATTTGAGAGATTTATAGCACAAAGGTTAACGAAGTACTTTAAGAAAAACATTCTTCACAGAGAAACAACATGGTTACAGTCAGGGAAAATCCACAATAACAGGGATACAGGAGATGCTCGACACAATAGTAGAGGCATATGATGACCAAAAACATAGAGTAAGACCGGCATGCTGTGATTTAAGCGAAGCCTTTGATATGATGCAACATGATATTTTGTTGGATAAATTATATTTCTATGGTGTTAGAGGCATTCAACATCAACTTTTTGGCGTCATATTTATCTGAAAGGTATCAATTGGTAGAACATCAAAACACATCATCAAAAATGCAACTTTTGACACAGGAAATACCGCAAGGATCTATACTGGGCCCCTTCCTTTTTATAATATATACCAATGACCTACGTTGTAATATTTCTTCCACGCAGACGTCACTATACGCCGTTGACACCTCTTTTCTCATAATAGCTGAAACCAGTGATAATCTAGAAACTAAAACTAAAGTGATGCTGCATGAAACGAAAAAGTGGTTCGATGCAAACTATTTACAATTAAATGAAAATAAAACTTAACATCTTAAATTCTCTGCTATTAATGAACCAGTACCGACGAGGATTGTGAAATATTTACGATTGAGCCTGGATAATAAATTGACATGGAAAAACCATTTCGAGGAAATGACAACTAAGTTCTCATTCGCTATTTACATATACGGTAAAAATAATGAAATGTATTGCAACTCATGAAGCCGCTAAAACAACGTCAGCCAATAGAATAGTCATTCTTCAAAAAACCGCCAGCAGAGCCCTCAACTTAAAGAAGATAAAAACTGTCGAGGGTATTTTAAGATCGAAAGAATACTAACATTATCATCGTTGTATATATATGTACATACCGTTCTAAAGTATGTTCTTACCAACCACAGAAGAATATAATTTGAGCATACCATACCACAGGATTCAAGTAACACAAAGATACGTCTATTACTGGGAAACAAAAATTTATAATAAATTTAAATTTCTGCACTGTCTTGATAGTACAACTGTAATAAGAAGAGCGAAAGAAATACTGATGATGCGTGGCTTCTACACTATACAAGAATTTTTGGATTCCCATATTATCTAATTAATTAAATATTTTGTTTCAACATATCCTTTTGTTTCTAATATGTTGTGCTTTGTTGTATTTCATCATTTTCGTATAATTTATGTCTTTTTTTATTTTATTACTGACGTTTCCTGTAATGCTTTTATTACAGAATAAAGAATTATTATTATTATTATTACAATGTTGACCTACCCAATAACTAATTTTGTAATAATATTAATTGTTCACTATTTTTCTGCAGTAAAGTTATTAAATTTTACCATTGTTAATTCTACTCCGCCACTAATATAGCTTAGTTCGCGTATTCTACGTTGACATTATGATGAAGTAATATGTATTTCTTATATTGAAACTACCCCACTTGGCAAGTAATGTTGCAGATATCCCAGTAATATTACATTATTTACTAGACAGCGATGTTAAACAAAAACATGTTACTGAAATATAATGTTTGCAGCAACATTAAATAATGATAGAAATATTGCAGGTCATTACAATAACATTTCAACGTAATCAGGAAAAAATAATTTAAAACAATGTTGCAAAAACAAAGACTTTGTTGTCAGAAATGTTGAGGTAATATTTAATTGTAACATTACCATATTTACAAGGTGAATCATTACAAGGAATGTTACAACATTTGCGCTTGTAACATTAACATATTACATTTTATAAAGGTGAAGATAGGTACGTTATGTTCCGCAAATTTAGAATTTTGAAAAACAAAAACTAATGGAGCAAATTTTCTCTATAAAGTAAATAATGGTGATGAAATTTTTTAACATTTTTTGTAGCCTATAATAATCATGTTAGTGGGATTGTGTTTGCGCACTGCGCACTTGTAAAAGTTAGTATCGCTTGCCATCACAAGTTTTTTCGCACCGCGCATACACGAGTTGGCGTGAAGCTGTGAACCCCTTCTTTCACAATATACGGTAATCGTGACTGGACAGGGCGTCGATAGGACCATCTTGGGATTGTGCGTCGCAATTGTTTTGATGAGAAAAAAATTCCCGTCAAATAATGAATCAACATTATCAGGTAAGTGTTATTTATAATGCTAAAGTAGGTATGTCGATCCTTTCAAATTCATCGAAGATCTTTAAGAGAGATATGTATTATGTATATCATATTACATATGATATATATAATATATAAGGATATAAGGATGAGCAATGTCACGTAATTTCAGAGAGAATTAGAAGAAATATTGTACTCACAGATACAGAATACGAAATAACTGTCATGGAATGGTTTCCGTTATGCAAAACAAAGATTTGATAGAAAAACAGCAAAATGTTCAAAGGAATAAAATGCATTCGGGGCGTTTTCTTATGTGTTGTGAGTTTTTGTTTAGATTCTATTCATGTTAATTTATGTGCCCCATAATCTGTTTCCAATACTGAAGTTTATTAAAATGAAATTTAATGTACTTTTTTTTTTAATCAATAAATGCCTTTATTGTCTCCTATAAGCAGCATTTTACTTTTTAAAGTATTTATTAATGTATGTCGTTTACTTAAATAGCTATTTATAATATTATTCATAGTATTACTATTTAGTTTTTACATAGAACTATATGATATATGATTGACTATTTTAATGAATCTGCAAAAATAACTACAAAAAAAGACTTATAATGTTATATTATAAAAATGTCTTATCCATTATATTTTTCTGGCATTAATGTTTAATGTTAATATTGTAATTTTAGTAAGTGAAGATAAATTCGTATAAACAGAGGGGCCCGATCTATCGAGGGTAACATGAAATTATAATATTAACATTGAATTCCAATAAGACTGATTGAGATTCCGTTTTATATTAATTAATACAACCTCTCGATAAACTTCAACATCATGTTTCTTGTATAATGCAGCAAGAACTTTTGGAGTAAATAAAAGATCCTAACAGAAACATTAGTGTAGATATATTTATAGAAAACATTTAATTGCCACACTGTATTCAATATTTCTCTTTAACATATGAGAAATGTTACGGAAGAGCTATACTTCAACATTAATCGTCATGTTAAAGTAATGTTACTCGAAGACCTCGTATTAACATTACTGGGAAATATTGTTTCGTAATATCGCTTAGGCGGACATTAAACAGTCGTAGAAATGTTACATTGTATATATTTTTGTAACATTTCGCGTTACAAGATAACATTTAGACGACGTTATAGTCATGTTATTTTGCCAAGTGGGACTCTACTTCTCATTTTGGATTTGCCCTACCCTATTATATTCATATTTGAAGCCAGTTCTGAGGCGGTCTCAAACACGAATGAAAATTATTTGAATACTAATAGGTACTTATGACGTCAGAGTTTTCGACAATTAAATGCACGGTTTCAAATGCTTACAAACATGGTGCAAAAATATTCGTCGACAACAAAAAAAAAAAACACCTACGATTTAAGAATGTTTATCGACAAAAACGCACTTAACTTCAAATTGACAGGTTGTTGAGGTTAAACAACCTGTCAACTTAAAGTTTCGAGAAGATGAATAAAGTCACGATTACATTAGACAACGCCTGCGTAAAGTGGCAAAAGAAATTGAACGATATCAGATGCATACACAATCTATTCTATTCCGGCAAGAACGAGTACAAGACCTTAAAACGCATCGTAGGATTTCTGTACGGCATGCTGTTAGGATTAGCTTTTTACGAGTTAATAATCGTGGATTTAAATTTCACTGAAAACGCCGCATATTTCGTAACGCTGCTGATATGTTTAATGCTCGGATTCGGCATAGCGTTCTCCTCGCAGATACGATGCATTTCCCTCTTGGCGATTCCAAATTTTGGCGGAAGATCTGGTAGAAGCGTATTGAAGGCTTTAGTGTTCGCTTACATCATATCGGGACCGATAGAGAATCTAGCGACTAATGGGAAGGAAGTCGTGAGAGTGTTCGGTTGCACCACGTCTTTAACTTATAATTTAACGAGGACAAGATTCGAATTGATGTTCAAACCGTTTAAACAAGCGCTGTTCGGTTTAAAGACCGAAGCCCACGAAATCAAAGACACCATACGAACGATAAGAGATGTATCTGCTCCCATTGCCGGTGAGCTAGAGGACGAGAGCGAAATGAAGAAGCTGAAAGAGCAAAATGATTACCTCGACGCGAGTGCCAAAGAAACTAAACGTACGAAAGAAATCGAGGAGAAGTACAACACCAAAGGAGAACAGATAGAAGCGGAAAGATACGAGAAAAACTACATGAAGAAAATCGAGATGAGATGTGAAAATCAATTCACGAAAGCCACGCTAAAATGTAAAAGCATGTTTTCTAAGGCTTATGACGGTTGTTATGAACTGTGACTTGGGTGGCAGCCTGGTTGCTCTGCTGGCCTATGAAGTTAGACTTCGTTTGCAATATAATGGAAGCATTGGGAGGAAAAAGCAGATGCGATCCGGCGAAAGATATCGGACATGGATTCGGAGAAGGCTATGCGTATTTAAAGAAATCACGTTCGACTTTGGCGCAGAATTTCAAAGACGTGAAGTTGCAATACAAGATCGGTCTGGCAAAACCTTTAGCGCTCCTGAAACAATCGACCGACAACGCTAAGGAGATGATGCATACAGTCGTCAAGAAAAAGACGCTTTTGGAGCACATCTTGATGATTGTGAAGCGCGTGTTGGCGTTTATATTCCTACGAATCATCCTCGAATCACAAAAGTACCATGACAGGTACTTACGAGACATAGAGTTCGATAACATCTACATTACAAGGTACTTTCGACGAATCGATGCTAGAAGGCATAAGACAGAGAAACACACTCTCCTCCCGTTGAAGAAAGTAGAAAGGGCTAAATTGGTGGATCCGTGGTCTTTGAAACCTTTGAAGATAGAACGAGAACAGATATTGGGTAAAACGTTTAAGTTGCTGTTGGAAATGATAACCGCTACTACATTCGTACTTTTGGACAGGCTGTTTTACGAAGCTCTTGATTTAGTGCGAAGACACGCACACATAGATTACTACCAAACAGGTCACCACGATCTATATCTGGAAGTGAAAGGTACTGGATTGATAGCGTCATTGTTAAGGTCTATTGTTAAAGGATTCAATGTGAAGAAACGTATAAGAACAGTAAGGAGCAACGCCGCTTGTTTACCGCAACCTACATTGCTATCAAAGTATTACCTGTATAAAATTTACGGCACGTATTTTGCCGTTTGGATAGCCATATTGACGCAAGCATATCTTTTGCGTCTAAGAAGGGTTATATGCTCCTACTTTTACAGAAAAAGGGAGAAGAAGCGGGTTCTATTTTTATATAATGAAACCCTTAAACGTAGAATAGGATTTTTCAGGTATATTTTTCCGTTTACTAATTGAACAGCGTTTATGAAAAACCGCATCTATTCAAAAACTGCTTTCTTTAGGGATTAGAAAAAATCTTTGTAGCCTATCATGTGCTAAGCGCTAAAGTTTGGTATTTTTTTGAGTAAGTAATCTAACTTGTCATGTGTGTGGTTTTTCCTAAACTCTCCTCAATTTTAAGCTGGTTTTACACTTGTCAATTTCTAGATCAATAACTAGGACTTGGAGAACTTGATGCCAATAATGGTTTTACACTTGTCAACTTCTAGTTTGATTTTAAGTTCAATTTCTAGTTTAAGTTCTGTTCAAGTTTAAGATGATATCCAACTGTTTTACATCTGTCAAGAAATTGATTGATTTCAAGAACTTGGTCAAGTTCTAGAAACTAACATACTTAGAACATGTTCTATTTTGCCATCAAATATCTTCAATTCTGTAGGAATTTCCGTAATTGGTACTCGTGAAATAATTGACTCAGATTAATGTTATAACCTGGTTACCGAGATACTATTGTGCAATTGTGGTTGGGTTATACTTCTGGTCATGTTATATATATTTGGTCATATCCACGTTGTATTATTGTACCCACCTGTTTTAGTTTTGATATTTACGATTTGTATATTTAATAATTTATTGGCAGTTATTATTTGATTCTTCTGAAAAGATATCTAAATTGTACATATATTTTTTGTTTTGTATAAAAGCCCTTGTAGAAAATGAAAAAAGTTATATCAAGAAGACGACAAGAAAGACTGTCTAAGTTAAGGAAAACTGTATTTTCCTTAATGTTAATCGAAGTGATGAAGATTACAGCTACTCTGAAACCAACAAGACGCTGGTGGGTCAGACCATGCCTAATTCCCAAAAAGGGAAATTTGAACTTAGTTCACCATGAATTTAAACAAGATCCAGAACAATTTCAGTGTTTCTTGAGAATGAGCAGTAACACTTTCACCAAATGTTTTACTTTAATTGAGAACGCAATATCAAGAGAGGATACTTTTTTAAGAAGTGCAATAGTACCTGCCAAAGCAAAATTAATTGTCACTTTTCCAAATTTATACCATTTATACCACAGGTTATACCAATACAGATGTGTATCTCTGATCAAGAAATCCCCCATAAATCCACAAAGAAATCTTCGAGGCAGAGAATGCTTAACCTCAAACCTTTACCTGCCTTTGTTTTAAGTATGCAACATCACTCCAAGAAACAATAATATCCTTGTTGTGACAGAGCGGTTACCACCCCGAACGTTACAAAAGAAACTAACCGATTCTAATATTCCCGATTTCAAGTTCTATTAATTGACAAATGTAATACAGCAGCACGTTCTATTTTAAGAAATAGATATTGATCTCTATATTTATTGACAAGTATAAAACGGCAACAAGTTCTAGTTCAAGAACTACAAATTGATCAATTTTAAAGTCTAGAAATTGATGAAAATATTGACAAGTGTAAAACCAGCTTTATAAATGGTGAATATTTAACTTTCAGATACATGAGGAAAAAGGTAAAGAAATTAGTGAGGCAACAGCGCCTTGAGCACGATCTTAACCTGTGCGCCGTCTTGAGAATTCGCTTCCCCAAAGCTTGCTCGTGTTTGAGCATGTTTCCAATGGCCAGGAGGAAATGCATCATCTGCGGAGAACCGGAGCCAAGAAAGAAGAGCAATATACCTGGGGATTTTGAAGACTGCAAGACGCCAAATTGCTACTTCGTGCACTGCGTAGAATGTTGGAACGATATGGGAAGGGTATGCTATGCTAGCGCTCCCTCATCGCCAGAAGCTTCGGAATTCGAAGAATCGGATGAGGATAACTACGACTTCGATTAGTTTTCTAAGTTACTCCTATTATAACTTAAAAAGCGTTTTTTTTGAAGAATTAAGAATACAATAGCCACTCATCTGTATATATAGTTTTTTGGTGAGAGATTTCTTAAATTCAACTTACTTTTAAGTTTTGTCGTAATCGTATTAATTTCAGGATACTTAGAATAGTTGAACTGACAATCCAAAATATTGTAAATCATTGTTTATATAAAATAAAAATATACATATATAATATAACAAACTATATATTAATTACATAAGAATATATCGGTACAGTATAACATCACTAGATCTGCAAAAGTATCGCCACCCCAGCGAGCGTCCATTTACTTGCTCTTTCTTTAGTCTTCAAGTTGAAAGTCCAAACAAACGTTGGGCCACGTTGTCTCGTCTTATAAACTGGACAGTCGTACATGTTCCTCAAATCCTGTTTGTCCTGAGTAATCGCCTTTATAAATATGACAGGGACCACGGGGAACAGTTCCTTCAGCTTGGCATCGGCGATACTACCCTGCTGTATATCCCACCTGGCACCTTCCATGAACAACCCGTGAACGTAAGCGCCTTCCCTAGGTGCCGCAGTGAAGTCGTCCTTTTTGCTTCTTCGTCACGTCAGTAAGCAGACACATCTTATCCAGGGGCCATTCGTTCTTACGCGCAGTCTGTTGCATAATCGCCGTCAAAAACGACTGCGGATTGAAGAAGCCCCCAAGCCAAACCGACGAAGGCATAGAGAAATCATTTACCCACGATTCCAATTCCTTCACTCTCAAACCCAAATCGGCATACCATTGCCCGAGAGGCAACATGGATGGATAAGCTCGTGCCGCCCAATTATCCGGCACTTGATCCATGAAGAGCGATTGCTCCAATACTTCCATGTCGGGGGTGATGGTCAGTTCGCCTTGAGACCCAAGTCGAGCTCGCGCAAACTGCGCCTCATAACCTACTCAAAATGTTCATCCTTTCGCACTCCTGGAAACACACGATAATGTACGGCGTTCGATCTTCAACTTTCGCCATCATTTCCGCGATATTGAATTTCATCGGTAATTTATCTTGTAGATCGTCCAACGTCTGCCTAACTTTGTCTTCGCGGGATAAACCGCCGCCCGTGGCGCTGCCGGCGTCTCTCGGCTGCATCTCGAGTATCGTTTTGAACAAACTCTCCGATATACTAGTTAGGAATCCTATTTCAGCGTTCGGATGTAAACCGTAAAGGTAAGGCGATTCTGGTGGTAAACGATCGTCGATGTACCTGTGATACCCCAGGTAATCTGTATTCGGAGGGCATAAGAAACCCACCGCCAAATACAACTCGCCCTCAACCAACTCCGGTTGCATGTATTCCATCAGATACGTCCTGCACAACCTCCTATCCCAATCATCGGTGATATGACCGCCGTACATTATTTCCCCGAAGAGGTATCTCAAATCTTCCCACGGCACCTTATTGTTGCTCTCCAAATAATTATACAGCACGTTCACGCTGATCGTCAAATCGCCCACGTTGAAGGGGTAATTCCTATTCCAGCCTTGAGGCCGAATTTTCTTCTCTCCGCGACCACAGCGTGGAAGTAACACAACGCGAATAATATAGCTTTAAATTCAGTTTCCCTAGTGCACATCTCCAAGGTTTCTTGCGTGAAATTATCTAGGGCTTTGTGTAAATTAGCAAACATCCCCGTCGGCGGTTCGTTGGTGATTTTAATCGACGATTCCAAAATGCCGGGTGGTAGAACGTTCGAGTCCGGATCAGCGGCAGCCTCTGCGCTTAAATATAACCTATAATTTTCGTGTGAATTCTCGTTGTACTGTTCCATCTTCTTCTCGAGCGTCGGGAGCCAACGTGCGACTAAATGTATGTTTTGCAAAATCACCCACTGGCCAAACTCCGCTGCAACGTCCATTGCGTTTTCCGCGACAATCTCTTGACCTTGCCCCAAGGCTATGCTGTGGAAATTACCGTTGTCCACCGTGAATCCTAATTTCTTTCCCAATTTTTCCACGTCTTTCAACGGATTCACGCCCGGCGATAAGATGAAGAACGTCGGAGTGGAGTTGCTGGTCTCCTCGTAGGATTTCGCAAAGGATACCGTGCGCGCATTTATAAATTTGCTTCCCAATTTCTCTTCGATAAACAATCTAACCGCGTACGTCATCCGATCCGGCCTCAGAGCGCGCATCATGCACAACCTCTGCAACGTAGTCCTTATTCTTCCATTCGCCCGGAAACTTTTCCTTTTCCGGGCACTCGCTGTCGACGAATTTGCGCCAACGTTTCGCGGATCCGTCCAGATCTTTGTCCAAATTCTTAAATTCGTCCATCTGCGATAAGGCTTTTATTCCACCCCAGGATAGATTACTTAGGAAATCTACCGGCGAGGTGGCGCCAGCCACGACGGGAAACCTCAACAGGAAATCCAATTCCTCCGGGTTGATTTCGTGCGAATGCAATAGAATCTGAAAGGCCATCTGCGCCATAAACATTAATTTATCGCACTCGAACAGACCCCTCGAGGTGTACATGAAAACCGAAAACGTTATGCTGTCCAGTAAATTATTGACTCTATCGCGTAATTTCTCCGCCTCTTCTGCTATCGAGAGGGCGTATTTAAACACCACGGTGAACGCCTTCAACGAGAACTGATAAATGACGTTAATCCTATTCAAATCGTTCAGGATGAAGTATATCAACGAGGCTCTAGCTGCGGCCGGTCGATAATGTTCGCGGGCTTCGTCAATCTTCACAGACGTGACTCGCGATTCCACCACTTTCACTTGGATTTCCTCCGACATCTTCTTCGTGGTCTCTAAGTTTATCACCAACTGTTCGTCGCCCAAAATATTGCCCGTCGCTGAGGATAAACGTGACAGTAGCGAATCTTCGCAAAATTTCAACGTGATCTTGAAATCGTTCTGCTGCTTGGTCAAAGAGGACTTGAGGGTCTCCAAGTCTGGTCGTTCCGCCTTCACTACCTCGGCCAGCAGCTGCTCCTCTAATCCGTCCCTCGTTACCGTGAAATTAATCAAAGTAGTTTGAGCTTGAATCTCCGGTTTGTAGTGAGGATTCGCCAATTTCGTATGAAGAATCAACCGGAATCTCTTATCGTAATCGATTTCCTTGTCGCCCATTTTGATGCACCGTCCTTTCTTTACCAGGACACGCCCCAAGAGCGGATCCAATACGGCGTCTACGGTCTCGTTGATATTCTCTAATAGTACGATTCTGCCATTCGATATGGAGTTTTCAATGATGTCCAAGTAATTCCTCATCGTCAAACGAGCGACCACTAAATCGCTTCCGTACCTGGTTTTGATCCATTTGATTCCCTGCAGCTGGGGATCGATGATCAGCGGCCATCTGGCCGAATTCGATAAGATGGTGGCGTTCTCAGACGACATACGATCGTTGGGCAACCCCTCATTATTCCATTGGGCGATTTGCGCATCGTCAGTCAGTAACGAAAGCGGATCTAGGCCCTCCGTCATTGGTATTTCAGGATTTAAGGTTTTGAGGAAAGGCAACCAATGTTTATTCAACATATCAGTTCTGTAGCTTCGCGTGAAGCACCCCACATAGGAAATAAACGCAGTGACCAGCAGGACGTCTCCGGGTAAGGTGATACTCGTCTGTTGGAAATTCGCAACCGATTCTCTCCAACGGATATTTTCCGACGCTAAACCATTCACCAATCTATTGGCCAGATCAATCATCTTTGCCGTGGCGTCGGCTTCTTTCTGACATTTCAATTTAGCAGCTGTGGCTACTTCGAATTCCTCCTTCAATACGTTAAGTTGCTGCTCCAAATGGAATAATTTCTCTTTCAACTCCACCAATTTCGTTCGGGCATCGTTTAGATCTTGATTAGCCTTCGCCAGCGCCTTCCTCTTGGGCTCGACAACGACAAAAACGTCGTAATATTTAACCATATTGATAACCCAAGCGCACAATCCGGCGGCAGCAACTGATTTGCTCAAAATCTTTTCCGGAGTGAATTCCGGATCTCTTAACATTTCCCTCACGACTTTTATCAAATCGGGATGTATGCTATCCTTGTCGTAATAGACGAGATCGTAGAGGAATTGGTCGACTTTTCCCATCATCCCCTTACACGCCTTCCAACTGCGATCCTTCGGAGGTTTCCCCTTCGGCGCGAAAAGAACCAGACAGCGGCGGTAACATTTACTACGGCTTCCGGTGGGCTGCCGAAGGATTTCAATTCCGTTAAGTTGTTCTTATTAAGAGTGTTTAGAGCGGCTTTGGCAGCCAACAGAGCCGGTTCAGCTTTCTGCAAATCTTCCGCACACACCTTTTGCTGGGCCGCAACGTCTTCTTCAATCACTCTGACCTTGGCTTCTTCCTCACTCGCCACGGCCTGCTCTTTACTCACTTTTTCATTTTCCACGCTCAAAACTTGAATTAACTTATCGGCAGCGGCATTTTTCTCCGCTAATTCCACCTCTTGTACCGCTAGCACATCTTTCAGCCCGTCCGCTTCTTCGGAGGTCGACGCCAGCTTCAATAAGCCGTTTTCCAGTCGAACTATGCTATCATTTAAGTGTATTGTTTTCTCAGTTAACAACTTCTGATACAATGCGATCTGTTCCAAGAAAGTCTTCGGGGTGGTGTAATTGTAGCGTTTTTCGTTCAGCAAATACTGCGCCGACATATCGTTGACCACTCCGTGCACGTGCGACATAAACGCCGAAACGGAAATTATCAATTCCGGGGGTAGGTCTTCTATCTCGGCTAAGAACCTGCGGGATACCGACAGCAGGGCGTCCTTCGGCCACTCGTGAAACCAATTGATCGCAGTGCAGTTGACGATCGCCGGGAATTTTCTGGCTCTGATCCTGAGGGTGGAACCGACTGGCGAGAAACACAGCACGATCTTCAACAAGTGGCGACAGCGTTCGATGTAGAATTTCCAACAGTTCTCCCGCGTGTCTTGCATTCCAGCACCTTTCACTTCGCCCCTGACGGCGTTGATTATATTCTCAACGTCCTCTTCAGCCAGCAGGTCCGATATCTCCCCGGAAGCCAACATATCGTTCACGAGCACCAGGAAGCGCTCTTCCGGCACTTGAGCGTCGGTCATTAAAAAGACGGTGCTGACATTCTTCAATCCGGCCTTGATGTAGATCTGCGCCAAGTCGGCCTTCATGTCGTTCATCGAGTATCCCTTCTTCAGTTGGATTTGAAACACGTCGATCGACGAAATAAACGCCGCCAATCTAGAGAGGGATTGTTTGCCGGAACCGCCGACCCCGACTAAGAGGGCGTTTCCTCTCGGCGCTTCGATGATCCTATTTATCCGGCAGATATGATTCATGGCGTCCTCGAACAGAACCAAATTCATAGCGGCGATCAAATCATTATAACCTTCCATGGCGTCGTTCAATAACTTCGTCAATTTTTCATACTCGAATATCTGGAAGTACTTAGGATCGCCTATCCCTTCGGCGAAGTGGCAGAATATCAACGGTTTCTCCATGACCTCCCCTCGTTAAACTCCTCAAAGCCTTTCTTCACCACCTCAACTAAAAGCTTGTTGTACGCGTCGATGTCTTTATTGTCAACTAACTTATCGCAATACACTCGAGTAGCTTCGTGTATCCAAAGGCGCATGATGTCGGTTTGCGTCTTGACAGCATCCCCGGTGGTGAAGAGCATCCCCTGGAAGATATTCGACAGATCTCGGAAGATTGAAGATGTAGTGGAATTTTATAGCGGTCGGTAGGAAGGTTTGCGCCACCTTGTTGTGCAAGACAAGGGCCGCGTGACAGAGCGGTTCGACGAATTTCGCCAAACTGTAGGGGAATTTATTGTGAACGTTTCCCACGTGCTGCGCCAAGATGTTATTGTAAATGTGAAAGACGGCATCCTGGGAGGGAAAACTGACGGCGAATACGCAAAAATGTCTTTGCAGACGGGGGTTTATCGTGAAGGATCCGGCTGTCGGATTCATACAGGACACGTATTGGACGTTGTGGATATCTTTTAACGTTAATTTTTGCCTGTCATACCAATGTTGGTAGTCTAAATGTTGGCGAATCAGCGTATGCGGTTGCACGGTGAAATATTTATCTACCCTCGGCATATTCATATCGTCGATGAAGTATATCATCGTCTTACTACCTGGTGGACCGTACACCCTGCCGGCTTTCTTCTCCAGAGGTTTTTCCAGCACTTTTTGCAACATCTCCGAAGTGGTGTAGAAATTAAACGGTACATTGGTAACAGCGTAATTATCGGATAATTCGTCGAGTTTCTCAGCCACCAATACAGTTTTGCCAGTACCGGCCACGCCGACCAACATAACCGGATGCTTATCCTTCATCAGCTGATCCAAAAAGAATCGCACTCGCGTAGTCTCCGCCGTATTCACAAAGTCGCTTGCAAGGGCACGTCCGGGTCCAATTCGAATTCCTTAATCAGATCCGTCCACGGTAGGAAGCGCTTGGTCTCCGGCTCAATGTAATAATGAAACACGTTCCCCACTGCCGGAAATTTAACCGTCTTGAATTCGTTCGTAAACCACTTACTGAATTCGTTGCGCCAATCCACTATTTGATCTTGGAACAGGGCGGAACCGAAAGCCCACACCGTCGAAAAGACAAAATAGATTTCGTACCACTCCTTCGGGCAATCCTGCGGTACGTTCTGTGGCGTTAAGAAACTGTCCAGCAGGAAGCATAGCATCTGTATGTGGGCGATTTCGGAGATGGGGGTGATCTTTTTGAACTTCATCCTGACGACGTCCAAACAGGGCGGGACGTATTTGTCGAATAAAATCATCAGATTCGCCTTTTCGCTCTGCTGGGTTCGCGTTTCGATCCAAGAGGTCACGTAAGGATTCCAACCCAAATCTGCCGGATTTATGTATAAAATACCAGCTCTGGAAACGGTAGCCGGAGTCGCAGTCCTCAAACTGGCGATTTCAAACAGTAACCTCATATATGGAGTCAGCGCTATCCTTTCGTTACTGGCTAGGGTTAAGACTTTATTGTCGTCCATCAATGTATTGAGCGATTCGATCCACATCGGGTCAATATCGCCATCTAATACAATCCATTTCGGTCCATTTCCGGATAAATTCGCTTGCTCCCGCATAATCACAGAGAATAATCCGTCTTTCCATTCCCTCGTGGCCGGATTGATCACACCGAACAACTCATCGTTCGTCACGGCTTTCGGATTTAGGTCGTTGTAGACGGGTTTGCGCTTCTGATTTTGATAAGTCCTATGTAAAGTCTTCCAAACCATCGACTTTCCCGTACCGGCAAATCCGATAACGAACACCGAATGTCTCACGGCGAAAAGTTCTTCGAGCTGCACCACCTTCAAGATGAAGCCCTCCTCCGGTTGCAGCTTCAAATCCACGGCCGACTTCTTTATTATGCGCTCGAAATCCATGTTTCTCTTCCTCGGTACGTCTAAGGCGGGAAACAGGTCGCCGATCAGCCCCATGAAGACGGGCACGTCATCCGTGATGATTTTGGGAATGTTGAAGTCTCGCAGGGCGCGCATCAGCACCTGGTCTTCGGACGCTGGCGATCTCCGCGCTTCAGCGATCCGGCGACCACCAAGACGGACTTTATAGCCCTCAGTCCCCAATCGTAGTGATCCTGTTTACTCAACAACTCCCTGCATAGCGTGTACAGGGTTATGAATTTTCTGGCTAGCAATCGGGCTTCCTGGAAACCTTCCGCGACCAACATGATTTCGCAAATCAATTCGAAATCCGGCACGACCATAGCGCATGGGCGGAAAAGAGCTTTCAGATTTTCTGGTAATTCTGTTCTGCCGGCGTATCCAGGGTTCATGAGTGATGAAAATCCCCACCTGAAAATAGCATAAAAATTCAGCTGGTAATGCCAAGTTATTTAAACTAATATTATTTGTATATAATATATAATTAACGAATATAATTTATATTAATAATGGCGCCCATTTCCTTAAATTCAGGTTTCTCACCATATGATTTCTTTCTTCTGGGTTTGCCTGGTAGGAAAGGCATTGGCGACACCAGATGATGAAAGTAGACTGATGTGAATCCAAATGTAAGCTTGGAATATTGTTCGGTTGAAGATTAGGTTTAAACGTGTTAAAATAATTTTTAAAGGAGTTGGAAAGACAACAGATAAAGGGAAAATGGGAAACGCGAAGAAGTAACAGGAAAAAGGGAATAATGACAAGGGAGTTTGGAAAAGAGTATCTGGAAACGGGAATCGAAAAAAGGGAGATAGAGGGAACATAAAAAAGAGAAACGAAAAAAGGGAATAGGAAATGGGAAGAAGGGAACATCAAAAAGAGAATAAGAAATACAGAAAAAGAAATAGGGAGAGGAATTGGGAAGAAGGAAAAGAGAGCAGAGATAAGGAAAGATGGAAAAGAGAGTGGGGAAAAGGAAATAGGCAAAGGGATGAGGAATGGGGAAAAGGGAATTAGAAAGGGAAAGAGAAAGGAAAAGGAATGGGAAAGGGAATGGGAAAGAGAGATAGGGAAAGGGAATGGGAAAGAACGAGAAAGAAGAATAGAGGAAAGGAAATGAAAAAGGATGGGGAATGAGGAATAGGTAACATGGAAACTAAAAAAGGGAACAAGGAAAGAGGGAGTCGAGGTAGGAGGACAGAAAAAGTTAGAAGGGGAAAAGAAGAGGGAATTGCGAAAAGAGAATACGAAAGGAAAAAGGGAATAGGCTAACAAAAGAAGAAAAAATGAAAAGGGAGTGGGGAATAGGGAAAGGGAAAGGAATAGGAAACATGAAAAGGGATAGGGTATGAGTAAAATGGAAACTGGAAAAGCAAACGGGGAAACGGGAACAATGAAAGGGGAGTTGAGGTAGGAGGATGAAAAAAGTGGGAAGGAGGAAAAGAGGAAAAGGAAATGGGAAAAGAGAATATGAATTACGGAAAAAGAGAATAGACAAACAGAAAAGGAGAAAAATGAAAAGGGAGTGGGGAAAAGGGAACAGGGAAAAGGGAATAGGAATAGAAAACATGAAAGGGATAGGGAATGAGTACAATGGAAACTAGAAAAGCAAAAAGGTAAAAGGGGACAATGAAAGGGGAGTTGAGGTAGGAGGATGAAAAAAGTGGGAAGGGGAAAAGAATAGGGAAATGGGAAAAGAGAATAGGAAATACGGAAAAGGGAATAAACAAACAGAAAAGGAGAAAAATGAAAAGGGAGTGGGAAAAAGGGAAAAGGGAATAGGAATAGAAAACATGAAAAGGGATAGGGAATGAGTAAAATGGAAACTGGAAAAGGCAACCGGGGAAAGGGAACAAGATAAGGGTAGTTGAGGTAGAGGGAAAAAGGGAAAAGGAATAGGGAAAAGGGAATAGGGAAAGAGAAGTAGAAAAGCGGAGAAGGGAGTAGATATAAGGGGGACATAGATAAGGGAACAGAGATAAAGAATGGGAAAAAGGGATTTGGGAAAAGAGAACAGGAAAACGAACAGAGAACAAGGAAAAGGGAGTTAGAAAAGGAAAATGGGAAAAAAGAAACAGAAAGGGATAAAGAAAAAGAAGTTGGAGAAAAGGACATAGGGAAAAGGCAAAATCGAAAAATGATATACTTATTAAACATTCTATTTATGTTACTATGGAAGAAAATTACTAGCTCCACTCCTAATTCAACCAAAGGAAAACAAAAGAAAAAGGGCAGCCAAAATAAACGTATTCTACATTTTATGTGGTATATTTTGGGTGGACCGACCGGCCTACTAATCCACCTTCTTAAGGGGCGCGCTCCAGGAGAACGCCCGACTTCTAGTTATTATAATAATAAATCTTACCCAGACCCGTAAATTCAGATTTTTCACCATAAGATTTCTTTGTTGTGGGTTACCTGGTAAGAAAGACACTGGGAAGACCAGAGTATAAAGTAGAAAGATATGAATCATCCAAATGTATGCTTGGGATCGATTAAAGATTTTTAACATGTTAAAATATTTTTTTTGTGATATACATTGTTCAGAGGATGACAATATCGTCAACGTCTGGTTTTACCCAAAATAATTCCTTATTTTTTTTAACGCGTTAAGATACAATTCTATTTCATTCAATTTGCTAGCAAAACAAATTACAAGCGTGTACACTCACCGTATTCAGAAGACTTATTTCAGATCCCAAAAACATAAACTTCTGTTTCCTATCTTTAATAGCATCCTGTATCGTCTTCACCTGCACCGCCACTACAGACAGCACCTCTATGGATATCCTATTAAACTCATCGAAGCAACCCCAGGTGCCAGTTTGCGACAATCCCTTATAAATGTTCCCACCGATCTGTAATCCATTTGCTCCGAACAATTGAACACGTACACCATGACGCCCAACGCCTTTCCTAAATCTTTAGTCGTTTCCGTTTTCCCAGTACCGGCAGGTCCCGCGGGCGCCCCACCCATAATTAGATGCAGACTTTGCGTTAAAGTTATATAACACCTGTCCGTCAAGGGGGTGATCACCAGACGCGGAGTATTTCCCAAATATTCGTACTGGTAGCGGAATTGGGCGTCGCAAATGTTCGCGAAGCAATCCTTCACCTTTTCGTCCCACCTGTGCCTCAGCTGGCTCTGCCATTGGAACGCCTGAGACGATTCTACTTTCATCAGAATCATTTTAGCCACGACGTCTCTGGAATGGACGTCGATGGTGCAAATCGTCATGATCTTCTGGCGTTCTCCGGCAGTTAAATCGCCCAATAGGAGAAGGATTAACGCGCTGAGCTGGGCAATCTGCTTCTTTTGGTAGTCCTTCAAGGCGTTCTCGTACCCTTCTTCTAAGCGGGAGAAAGCTATAGTTGACTTCAGTGGTCCACCAGATTTGCGTACCGCACAAAGCCGTCTGGGCAGAGTAATCGTAAATCCAAACTTCGCGCGGTTTCTCGTCGTACGTTACCACACCCTCGCTGAATAATTGATGTAAGGTTTTTCGCATAACGTCGATCACTCTGTTCAACCACACCTCAACTTTCCCGGTGCAATCGCATATCATGCTAAATTGTACGTATTCCTCGTTTTCCTTGGAGATCATCCCTTTGGCGCGTTTGGTGTTCTTCCCACCTTCCTGCACGAACACCAACTTCGCCAACGAATCGAAGAGCTTCGTGAGATGCCTCTGCACCAATTCCGGTTGATTGCCGTTCGATAAAATGTCGAGTAAATCGGCCGAAGAGACGAAATAGAATCGCGGGAAAGCCAATCGCTTCGTTTCCAAATAATCGTTCAGCGCTTTCTCGCAGAGCAACAACTGAGCTTGCAGATTATCCAACTTCTCGTATAATCCTGGCTTATTCGTCGCCTTTACGACATTCAAATTCTTCAACATCTCAGATAAGACCTCCTTAAATTCCTTATCGATTCTATCGAAACGTTTAGAATCTTCCGGCAGCTGATTTCGTATGTCTTCAGATCCGATAAATATGCTCTCTAGGTAGCACCATTTACGCTGTACCTCGAAAAATACTTGTATCACCTGATCGGCATTGGATAATTTCTTCTGCCAATCGGACACTTCCTCCAAGAAAAAGTCGATAAATTTCGACGTCATCATGTTTTGCAATTGGACCTGGTTCTCCTCCAGGGTTTCGATCAGTTCCTCTGAAGCCACCAACAATCTCATCTTGGTCCTCTCGTGGATCTCTGTCTCAAACTCCATGGTGTTCCAAGTGCCGTTCAATTCTTTCAGCACCTTTTCCATGGCCATTTCCTTCACCGATTTATCGACGATGTTCTTCACTTCGTCTTCGTACTGGTGCAAGTTTAAGGCGAGCAGGTCGTTTAGTGTAGTATCGTCACTCATCACAAACTTCACCTGAAATTACACGATATTACGGTTGAGTGTGTTGTGTTAGGAAACTAAACGGACGTATTTTCTCTGTATAAAATTTATTTTGTTTAAAAAATGTATAAAAATTATCTGACATATTGGTTAGTACTCACAATACAATGAGCTGGTGCTGATTTTTCCATTATCTGAGCAGCGTTAAATTGAACAAAGAGAAGATGAAGTTTTAACGTGTTGTGTGAAACCATAGATAACTTGATAATCCATCGTTATGAAGGTTTTTGCAGATAAATTAATTCGTGGGCCTTTATTCCGTGAGTTTTTTTAATACATAATAAGCGTGTTCGCTTTACATATTTGGTCACTTTAGGTTTGTTCAATTTAAAAAAGAAAAACTGGTATTTGTATGTGTATGTGTCTCACCTCCCTGTACCCGTCTACTAACCATCCGAAAAGCAAGATTAGATAATCAGTGCGATGATTTTTTTTTGAACATCAGGCTTACGTCAGCAATAAACTATTCGTGGCAAGTCGCCGCAAGTCTTTGCTAATAATACACAACAGCAAAAAAAAAACGTTATGGCAGTTTGGGAGTTCGAACCGTTATTGACGAAAAATCATCAAAAAATTCACTATATTGTAGCCCGCCTATTTTTAATTTGAAGTTTAGAGTTTCCCGCTGTACCAGCAGATGGCGCAGATCGCGAGACGGCTCACAGAGGGCGTCAGTATACGGTGCGTCAATTCACAATCGAACTTTCCAACGAATGACTGGAACTTTCAGGAAATAGGTAGATTTCTTTTAGAGTCCGCGTGACAAGTATAAATATACACACGTTAGTAGGGATGAGTCAGTCTATACCGGTGAGCGCATAGCGAAAAGCCGAAGCGAGCGAAGCGAGTCGTGAAAATAAATCAGAGCTATTAAATTAATATAAATCGAAAAAATAAATATTAATAATTAAGTGGATTAGTTTAATATGCGTTCCTAAGTAGCGTTTGGTTATTAATTAATTAGTATTAGTGTTTTGATTAGTGTTCATTTATTTTATTAGACTTTAAGTGTTGAAATAAATACTTTTTATTAAATATATTGCCGTGGTAATTATTTAAACCTCGAAAACGTTACAATATCATAGACCTAAGGGTGCATTGAGTTTTCAAAACGTGTTGGTACTAATCCATATCTACTAACTATTACATTTTTTTAAACTAATTTTGTAAATATTTTTCTCAGTAAAAAAAGATTTAAAATACAATGACACCTACCGCATTCTAATGTAAATAACTCTGAAAATGCATTGTTACTTCACGCACTCTTTCAAACTTTTACGGGCTGCTGTCAATAATAACGTTGTTTACGAATTGAAAATGTATACACAATAACGGATCTATTGGCTGTTTCACTCAATTTTGACCATATAAGCATGACCATGAGGATTATGCGTCCGTTGTTATCTTGAGAAACTTATATAAATACATCCTTCTTCAACGTTGTTGTATTTTCTGCACTTTAAGTGGTTGTATTGTATGGTAACGTGTTTATCGATAATACGCTGCCATGCGCATCATTTACAGCTGGTTATTTCGTGTTTTATTGCTTTTTTAATAAACAAACCGCTTTATCGCTGTTTGAATAGACATGAAAGTGTGAATTACATTACTACTAGTGATGAGCGAAACGGTGATTCTTAAATCACGTCGTGAGTCGTGAATGTGATTTATAAATATCGGTGATTATAAACGGTGATTGCGATCACTGTATTGACTCATCGATATCATATGCAATCTCTCCTTAAAACATTAGTCCGTAATATAATAAATAAAGTGTAGCGCACGCTGAAGAATTAAAGCGAGTAATACATATTAGTATACATCATTAACAATTAGAGGTAATGCGACGGCTTGATGCACCACCTACGAAAAAAAGATAGGTTATATTGCCTTTTATATTTCATCTCGCTCATTACGAAGAGATTCTTTATATTTTAAAATGATTCATAGGGTCCGAGTTCGGGCTTTTCGTAAAGGTTTTGTCCGGTATACAAGTTCTGGGATGCATTACGTAGTTTGAGAAATACACACAATTGAATTAACAGAATATTTTTTATGATTTTTAAACTTGATCCTATTTTTAATGTTTTAATAACAATTATAACACGCATTAGACAAAGTAAAATTGAACTAAAAGTTGAAAAAATTTATAAAATTCATAATAAGAGAAAAAATTGTAATCTACATATTTCTCTAAGGAGAAAATTAACGCAGAGATTTGTATGCACATTTCTTTTCAAAATTATGACAAATAGTAAATATAAAAAATGAAATAAAGCTAATTTCATTTTGCAACATTTACATATTTACATTTGAAAAACATAAATATATTGTAAGAAGATAACCTCCGTCATTTGCAGCTGATATAATAATATGTATGTTCATTCATCGGTCAAAGAATCACAGTTCGTGAAATATCGCTCATGACTAATTACTACGCTAGTAAGGAAAAGGTAAATTGTGTACTGTGTTTCAAATCTATAATGTTTGTGTTTTCGTTCTCGCTATGATTTAACGAAACATAGAACTACAAAATTATATGAAACCCAACCTTTTGCAACGTTATAAACAGGGTTTGAAATTTGGTCCACTTCGAATAGTCGTACTATGAAAATTATTGCTGCGAGTGGTCCGGAGATACGTCACAATGCTGGGCGGAGTTAGCGCGCGTAGTTAGAGAGCGGTATTCACCACTTTACTCCAGACTTCGTACAGTATTAGCATCCATACGTATAATGCACTGCAATGAATTACAGCGCATTAGGTTAACGTAAACATGCACTAAAATCGATGCAATGAGAATAGAAATAATATAAAATTTAAATAACTAATTTGTTATTTTCTCATGTAAAAAGCGTGCAATCTTTGCATAAAATGATTGTCACACAGTTTATATTGACATTTTCTTTGTTCTCTAGAGGGAAAACCGTATGAAACTCACAATCAAGTGTAGTATATATCAATAAATAATTAAACAATATTATAATTCAAAGCAACTAATTAGGTACATATCCGTAAATTTTCAAACAGAAATTTCGCAGATTGTCGCGCAGTAATGCTTTGTATTGCTAGAAACTTCTCTAAAAGAAAACAAAAATACAATTTCGACCTTCAAAATATAAAATAAAAAACGGAATCTCTAGTGACAACTTAAAAACAAAAAAAAGGAAACTCAGAAATTATCAAATGAAAAAACGAAAGCAATCTTTCTCTATTGCACATACATTTGCATTGATAGACACAGATTACTACCAAGCATCTTCGCTTGCTGATTCTTAGTCGCATGCATTGGCAAAATTGGTGGGACGCGAGAGACTGGTGGAGGGACACTCGAGTAATAAAATTTCGTACGGCAGATGATCGAACGGAACTGAAATTACTAGCCTGGTTATAACTAATGAACTGTACAAGTGGAAGATTGTACAATTAAATATATTAAAGGAAAATTTGACTTGAAGTGTTTGTTAGGTTATGTTCGCCACATATTTCAAACTGACATTTGTAATGAAAATATTTGACAACGGTGTACACCTCTCCCCCCTTCCCCGCGTACTGTCAAACTTAAGTGAAATAATAAGTTTGTTCGCGTCGCATGAAACGTTGAACTTTTTGTTGGTTCATGTCGTCGAAGGTTCCTGGTGGAAAGTGAGAAGACTATCTGCATCGCCTCGAAGCGGTTGGCGAAAAGTTCAAGCAATTGAACCTTTGTATTTATTGTCATTTTGTCAGACGGCTTGCTCAGAGAACATATTAGGTTACGAAATGAGTAAATTAACTTCCAAAAATGTAAGAAAGTAAAGAAATCACAGTGAAATAAGCTCGTATTCATCGAGATGAATTTGGTTAACTGTATTGAAAATAACATTTGTTGTGAGTTAGAAGGTGATTATTGAAGATATAAGTGGTGGATTTATGATTGTATTATCCTCGCCTTCTAAGGCTAAATCACAAAGTAATTATACGACACAAGCTCGCCTTTTTTTTACTTTTCTCTATAAAGTGTTGAATTAAAATTGTTCTGTCAACTTGTCAAGTGCGGAAATGTTCGGAATTTGTGTTCATGTGGCTTACTTGAACTTTTGGCACTAAAAAGTGTTTTTTTAGTTTTAGCTACACCTAATTCAACTTAAGTACACCCTAGTTCATGCGACGCGAACAAACTTAGTGACCATACAAGCAAGAGTAGATAAAATAATTTAATCGTTCAGAACATTTTAGTGTGCCTACAGTATTGTAAGAATTAAATTTAATCAATAAAAAAGTGTAACCCTCCCATTCCCACCGCCTATTATTCAAGAAAGGTATACTGTCATTTAAAGCATTTTCAAATATAAGAATATAATTTAGAAATCATTTAAAAAACATCATCCTGCTCCCCGTTTTTCTTATATTGTCAAAAAAAAAACACATCATCTCAGAAAAAAATCTCTCTCACCCCTTGGCGCAAAAAAAAAATAATCGTTTGAAAGTTATAATCCTTCTTCCCTCTCCACCCCGTTACATGACTAGTCACGACCAAGAGGATGTGCTTTAACATTTTGTAAGGACTTGTTCTTTTTAAAATGGAATATAAAAACCATTAACATTGTATGTTCCGAGTAAAAAAAAAACTCACGAAACCAAAATCGGTACAAAAATAATTCATCAAATACTGAGCAATCAAATTATCTATGGTGAAACTTTCTAACCTTAGTCGCCTGCATGAGCTGCGTCCAATGGCGGTCTCTTATAGCGGGGTTCTGCAATTCCGTAACGGCTCGCAATGACGTCAGCATATTCTTAATAGTCGCGTCCATCTGTGTGTACACATCCCACGCGCGAAGTTCTTTATCCATGGCGCGGATCTCTTTGGCGAACTTCTTCAGTTCCATTTCCATGCTCTCGACGTCGATCTTCTTCCACTGGGTGTACTTCCATTCGTCTATGCAAGACCGGACGATATTGACAAAATCCCACAACTGCTTCAACTGTCGGATCTCCTTCCTGGACGCCTTCAGTTGCTTAAATTCGGGCAGCGTCAATTCGAACAGATTGCCCTGTTCCCGCTTGATCCTGCATGTTTTGCTCCAGTTCGTTTAGCTCCTTATTCGTCTTGTCCAATAAGGCATACACGTCCTTACAATCGAAGCGGAAGAATGGCATCTTCTTGAACTGGTCCCTGTACAGATTCTGCCTGATATCGAATAAGGCGATGCGTTTCCTGATCGCGTTGACTTGGGTCGCTTGCAAGGGCGCTACGGCTTGTTTCGTTGTTAATGACACCTAAAAACGAATTTAATTTTTCACCAATAAAAAAAATGTCGACAAAGGTATACTAATTATGGAATAGGACAAAATTATAGGGAAGTGCAGAAAATGTTTCCAAAAATTAAGGAAACTTACTAACTGATTATACCCTTTAAAAAAAAAAACTAATAAATTTAACGCCAAATTACTCCAAAAAAGGTGGAGTTAAAGATCAAATACCCATAATTCAATTTCTTAATTTTTTGCCAAATTTTCGCTGATATTTTCTCAGCTTCTTCAGGGCACTACAAAGAACAATAAGATGCACAAGCACACAAAAATATAAAAATTAGACTTACATAAAAATGAAATTACATTAAATTTAGTACATCAAATTGAAAAGTATGCACCAGTACTGGTAGAGCGATAATAACAGACTGAACGTATAGCGTAAAATTCTTATCGTAACAAAAAGAAGTAACATAATAAAAAGTACATATGGTTGTTTTGAAAATTCAAAGCTGATATAAATGTAAAAAGACAAAATCAGATGAATGACAAATGTAAAATTTGGTAATATGAAACAGGCATGATAATTAATGAAAAATTAGGTCTATATAAATATTTGTTAAGGAATCATGCGTGCGATGCCATTGATGATATGATTTAGTAGTTAACTTTTCTACGTTGCTATGTGAGCAGATTACTTATTATTATTGAAAAATAACGTCAAATAAAAATATATCTATTTGAACGAATGCGTCCAGTTTTAATTTAATATATTACTTAAAATTATCAATATCTTTTTTGAAATTAATAGAGTTAGGAGTTTTATTAATATAACACATCTCTAAGAAATTACGTTTAAATGTATTGTTTTCAACACCTAAAACTTTGACATTATCAAAATCAAACAAATGGCCAGTGTATGGACACTGAGTGCAGTACTGTTAAGATGTCTAACATTGGTTTTATGTGCACTTATCTGGCCAATGTATTTTCCATTACAACCCTTACATTGAATACAATAAATGACATCTCTTTTATCAAGATAGTTCGTCTTATCCTTCAATCTGGAGAAGAAAGAGTTAATTTTCTTAGTGGGGTAAGTAACAATTTTCATATTGTACTGTTTAAATAAATTAATTAATCTGGGATATATTGTAGCTTTCGATATAAAATTGGGGAATTACTAGGAGGGGGGAGGTTAGACGCAGCAGGGTTGGTGGAAAATGTGTCTCTAGGGTCATAACTAAGAATACGGTTGATAATACTATGGGAGTAACAGTTCTTTCTCAAAATCATACGTAAAGTGTTAAGACTGTTGTTTAAACAAGATGGGTGGCATAGATTTACAACACGATGTTTCATAGCTTTGATTAAATTAATTTTGTATTTCAGAGGATGGTTTGAGTAAAAATGTAAGTATCTCTATGAATTCGTAGGTTTTCTATACCAATCGAGTTTAATGTAATTGTTGACATATCTGCAAACCTTCGTGTCAAGAAACGGGACACAGGAATCTGTTTCCTTTTCTATGGTGAATTGAAGTTTGTTATTGAAATTGTTAAAGATGTAAAGAGTATAGTCCAATTTCTCAACGTACCAGGTACTGTACCAGGTTCAAAGGGATATTAATAAATAGGGAAACAGCGTCAAAGGAGCCCAAGACATACCCATCTGGGAGATGGACATCATTGAGTTTTTTAGCTTAAGTTAAGTTCAAAACTATCTCTGACCCTGAAACAATTATATGTGATAAAAGCCTTGTCAATAATATTACTTATGAATTTAGCCAGAGGCTGTGTCGGTGAATTGATACTGGAAACTATAGGTCTCAGAGGGAAACTCTCTTTGTGGACTTTAACAAGACCATAGTAATGCCGTGAAGTTCCAGTATACGTCATGAGTGTTTTTGCAGTTTTATCGTCGATATAATTGTGATATCGTACTTGTTTAACGAAGTTGTTATTGAGTTTCTCAAACTTCGACGTAGGGTCTCTAGCTATGGTGGTATAAGTTTCGGGGTCAGAGAGAAGTTCATTTAAAAAAAAAGTGATACAACGAATTGCAATAATTGCAGAGAGATGTCCTTATTAGGTCCTTACTACTATAATTTCCTGTTAATTACTAGAACCGTACTCCAAACGCCAAACAAAACACAGGAAAGGAAGGGGCACGATTGGTCAGATATTCAGTGTATCAATTTTGTCAGTTTAAAATAAAGGAAGTAAATGAGACTTAAAGGGAGGAAATGTGAATAGATGAAAATAAATAATAAATGGAACAATGCAACAGGAAAATTGTTATCATGTATCTCGAAAACTATCAATTAGTGAAGCTGGTTTTTTAACCGTCTATCGAAGAGTTTTTTTTTTTTTTAATAATACTCTGTATATAATAAAAAAAAAGTTATTACCTTTTTACAATTCGTCCACTTATCTGGAAGCTCTTGCAACTGCACGTGAATCTCTTCAGAGAATTCAACCCCGTAATTCTTGAGCAAATCGATGATTTGTTTCAACGGGTCGAACATGTTATCAGTGGCGAACATACGCTCCTTCACCTTATACAAATACCCCATGACCTTCAACAATCCATCGTAATCATCCTCAGCAAGCGGTTCCTGCATCACCACGATCGCTTCCTGGATGAAGTTCTCCAATTCGTCCAGACTGCTAACCACGTGATCGACCAGATGCTGCTTGAACATATTCCCCCACTTGCACACCGTATTCAAGATCGCCTGCCTCAGCGGCCTCAAATCGATCCTCAACCAGGTGTTTATAATCCGTTCCATCTCGATTTTCTCCACCAGTTTATACAAGTCTTCGTACAAATCGATTTGCTCCTTGAATTGGTCGATAGTAGGAGGTGTTTCCTTGATGCCGGGACCTTTATCGTCCTTTAGCATTTCCAGTTCTTCGGGCGTGAGCATTCGTCCGTAGAGGAGAAATTGTTGTAACCATTCGGCCCGGTTTTCCAACCATAAATAAGCGTATTTATTGAACTCCTTTTCGTAAGCTACGATGTTATCGATGGCTACGGAGACGTCGTTCAATATATTGTTGTACATCGCGTCAATCGTAACGTCGCTGACGATGTCTTGGAGGTAGTCGGTTTCCTGTCTTCCTTCCCCGATCCGTGGCATACGTTCACCCATAATTTCAATATCGTCCAATAAGGATTGTATGAAATTCATGAAATTGTTGGGATCCTCCAGATCTATGGTGGGAACGTAAACCACCATGGGCTCGTGGAGCTCGGCCAAGATCTCGAACAACGGATACGACTTGCCATCGTCCGCCATCTCGCTGTTAAAATACTGAATCGACGTGGTGGCCGCTTCAATCAGCTTGGTGCTTATCAATTTATCCACGTAATCTTCGTAAGCTACCCATTTGCCTTTCTGCTTCTCCGCTTGTTCGATCTCTTCTGGTGTCGGTTCGGGTGGAGGGGAAGGTGCTGCTGGATCGGCTTCTGGCGCCGCTTCTGGTTCGCCCTTTCCCCTCTTTCCTTTTTTGGGTTTGGCCTTCTCCAATATTTTACTCTCGGTCTTTTTAGTCTCAGGCGGTGGTGACGGTGGTGGTGGTGGTGCTTCTTCGGGTGCTTCGGTGAATTCTCCAGTTTCCAAATCGACAGGTCCAATCTGTTCTTCCTGCTAAAATAAATAAAATCGGCTATCATTTAAAGATAGTATAGTAACAAAGTTACTGGTATCAAGGCCGCCAATATACCTGTCACATAATCTCTGGGCACCTTTAATCTCAATGAGCAAAAATTCGTTATTTTTTGTAGCGTAGCTTGCAGAATGGACTCAGAAAAGGTGGCGCATTCAAAATTTATATCCGTCAGGTTGACATGTTTGTTGCAGCATCTGTTACTCTACTAACATTGGTCGCATTCAGGGAAGCTCAGCGCTGCAGCGCTGAGATGTTAAATTTCCCTGAACATACAAGAATCCCAGGAAACCATTCGTGATGCAGATGTACCGGCTACATCGATTTTATATATTGACGTACAGGAGATGTAAAATAGAAATGTAATTGCGATAATCTACTATTTATATGCCTGCGATGTACCTGATACAGAACACAAAGTATATAACAATTCTATGTATCTGCTATAGAACATATTATATATTAACATGGTGAGGATGTAAGACAGATACATGAATACGATATCTATTATTTATATGCCTGTGATGTACCTGATACAGAACGCAAACTATATAACAATTCTATGTATCTGGTATATAATATATTAACATGGTGAGGATGTAAGACAGATATATGAATACGATATCTATTATTAATATGCCTGCGATGTACCTGATACAGAACACAAAGTATATAACAATTCAATGTATCTGGTATATAACATATTTTATATTAACATGGTGAGGATGTAATACAGATATATGAATATGATATCTATTATTTATACGCCTATTATGTAGCTGACATAAAACATTAGGGAACATAAACTATGTAACAATTCTGCGTATGGTACATAATTTTTTATCGAAATGTGGCGCACTTTCTTCAAATTCTTGTCTATGTCGTTTAGGTCTAGAAATGGTTTAGAATATGTGCAACAACGTGTATCAGCTTGTGTGCATCGAATATATCTAGTGACAACTTCCAAGGGTATTGCCAAAATTTCAATATTCTGCTGTTCATTGAAGGTAAGTGATCAACACAGTTAATTTTGTAGGTTAAGCTGTTTTTTTCTTGTAAAAGTTTTAACTCATTATATCAGTTGCTAGGTTAGGTTAGTCACTTTTGCGGTCAAATTTTATTGGTATTTGCTAGATATGTAAATATACTATATATTCTTTACTTTTAGATCATAAATTCCAGTACTTTATTGATTAATACAATGGTCTTTTAATTTTCAGAGACTGTTAAGGTTTTGTAACACATACTACAAATGGTTACTGAAGTCAAATTAGAAGTTTAAAACGAACTCTCTATAAAATAGGATGGGTATTGTGAAGAAGTAAGAATTTGAAATATTTTAGAAGAAAAATGTTACCAACTATTTGGAACACCGCTGTCAATCACGAACCCTACAATTATTCCTCAGTCCTAGCCATCAACAACTAATGGATATGGTATCTGAGTACATCTTCGCAAGACATCTCATAATGTGATCCTTTGCTCCTCGGCCATCAATGCCAATGCCGTCAGTGTGGGCAAAATTTTTTATACCTTCGAACATGTCTCCATTTTATCCAAATATATTTTTAAATTATGGTATTCGAATATCATATAATTAATAACCAAAATGGAATTTGAATGTGTAACTGCAGAATAGCTCAGGGTTTCTGAACGATGATGAACGAGAAACGGTGTACAAAAAATTATGTATGTATGTATTTTTAACTTATATCATTAAAAACTAGTTTCATATAGCTTGTGTTATTTTTTCTACATTTTTTTTTGTTTGGTTTTAGGTTGAAACTGTGTTCTGCAACTGCTTCTGGCCGACGTATCGTTCTCGCTCGTATGAGATATCTTTGAATCTGCTACTTATGTTGTGGTTGAACTACAGTTTCAGCTGTACAGCAACATTAGTAGCAATATCTAAAGATGTCTTATTCAAGTGAGGACGAAATATCGGTCACAGGTATTTGCAGGACACGGTTTCAATCCGGAAACCGAGTCATCGTATCGATGTAACGTTGATATTGCCAACATATGCCTATTCAATATCGCCGGCATATACCTATTCAATATCACCGCCATATACCTATTCAATATCGCCGGCATATACCTATTCAATATCGCCAGCACATACCTATTCAATATCGCTAGTACATTCTCAGAATGTGCACTTGTTGCGAACATAAGTCTCAACATGTAAGGCGCATGCATGTTACTGATACAT
>RXPK01002849.1:0-65547 GCA_004143645.1 Protaetia brevitarsis | reverse complement strand
ACTTTCAGAATTTCTAGCTCTACGTAACTATATGCATCTGCTTTTCAGAACAAATGCCGGAAATTTAAATTTTTTAATTTTTAACTTCATTAAAATACGATATTCTATTTTCATTTATAATTCTATTTAATATTCAATATTTTAATTAACTTTATAACTATTTTATTTATATTTGTTTTAAACAATAAAAATAAGTACGATTAGCACTTTATTTAAATTAGGTTGTAGAAATGTCAAAAATTACTCGGTAAATATTTGATAGTCAGAGTCATCTATCAATCAACGGCGAAACTACATTTGTAAGGAAACTATGTATAATATTCAAATATGCGTGTTATCGATAAATGTGAAATTCCTATAATAAATAAACCACACTAGGAATCGATTTTATGGCAACCTTTAATACAAATAAATATAATGGCAATTCATACAAACTTAAATTAATTAAATGGCCACAGGTAGAATGGAATTTAAACTAAATGTAGCAGCTATCTGTCCTCGATTCTTATCGCTGTCAGGTAAACCAACATCGAATTCAAATGAACAACCAGTAACTGGTCGTTATGTACTCTAGTTTGCGGGGCCTACAGAAATTGTTACCGAATAAACATCCCGAAGAATGAAAAAATCTTCCGCAGCAAAATATAATAAACAATAAAAAAGGGATTCCAGGTAAACTTGAATTACCAAATAAAATAAAATTCTCATACTATGAGATTCAAACAGATTGTCAATTCCGCTCCTATAGATAGTAACAGAGTGTAGGTATATGCCGCGTGTTTGCAATGAAGGTTTGAACTAAGTCAGTGTTGGAACCACAGTTGGAACACAAGTAAACGGATCTGTCATAAATAAGGAAAACGTAACCTATATTTGAACTCGCATTATATAAACGACTATGGATTGGTGTTTCTACTTGTAAAAATGAAATGTAATTAATTTAACTTTACTAAATTACGATTTTATAATTCAGTACTACCTGGTGTTTAACTAAATTTATTTATTACTTTAAATTATAACATACAATTAGTATAATTATTAAGTGACAAAACTGCATCTTTCAGTTCTTCTATGGCATGCATGCGGTTTCTATAGATCCTATTTTTTCGATAGCCAAACATGAAGCAATCTAATGGGGTTAGATCAAGCGATCTTTGTGCTCTAAGGACCCTGTCAGTCGAGGGTTTGTCGAGTCAGGTTTGTCGAGCAGTATGTGCTGGAGCATTATCGTACTGAAAATAACTTGCTTCAAGCTCATTTTCTTGTAACTCTGCAATAAACAATTCCAACATCTGTTAGTAACGTTGAGCTGTTACAGTTTCCTCGAAGAAAATTGGCCCTATTATTCGTTGCCTGGACATAGCTAACCAAATTTCAACTTTTATGGGATGCAATTGCGTTTCTCGAAATTCGTGCGGATTTTCTGCAGACCAGATACGATAGTTTTGTGAATTGATATAGCCTGTTATATAAAACCAGGCTACATCCGCGAAAAATGATTTGTTTAGCAAGTCATCGTCCCTTAAATTGTTATTAAACGAATGACAATATTCCAATCGCCTATCGTGATCTAATGGTAATAATTCCTGTACCATAGAAACTTTATAGGGATGAAAATGTAACTTTCGTTTGACAGCGAGTTGCGCTGAAGTGTATGATAAGCCTATAAAATTATAAACTGTAATAAACTATTTCACTTAATGTCAATATTGGTTTTTTACCTGTTTGTTAAGCTAATTACCACAGATAATTTCTCTTATTTTCTTACAGTATTCGCAAATACTATTGTTGGTGATATTAGATGTAAATATAAACGGTTTGAAAAAAAATATAAGATAAATAATCGAAAGATACTACAACACGAACGCCAATGTGGCTAAATGTCAAGAAAATTCATTTAATGTATGAAATTTGTATGTAGCTAACTTCGCTCATTAAATTGGTAATAAGTATAGATAAATTTTTCCGGAAAACAGTTTTTTTTAAGACAATCATTTTGAATCTCATAGTATATATAAAGCTATCACTAGCACCTATTGCTAAAATGGCCAATACGGTCAAATTTAAACTAAAGTTACTTGTAATCTGGCTTCGATTGTTATCGCCGCCAGGTAATCCAACATATGATTCAAATGGAAAACCAATAACTGACATTAAGATACCGTTATTTACCCTAGATGGAGGGGAATACAGAATATGTTACCGAACATGAATTATTCCGAAGAATGACGAATATCCCGGAGCGAATTTTTATAAAATATATAAAAAAAGCACTAGGTAAGCTTGAACTAACAACTAAAATACAGTTCATATTATTTACAAACATAAAATTAGCGTTTCAATCTAGTATGGTCTGTTTTTATAGTAAATTTTTATAAATTCAAAATTTTCCTGTAGATTATGCAACCGAGTATGCACGTTAACTTAAAATGACTCCTTTATTAGACTTTGAAACCTGTTTTAAATGACTCTAAATTAGTTTAAATACACATATTTCCGTGGCAATATATATCTATAAATAAACCGAATGTTTGGTGACTCTAACTTGAGTCTGTTTCTTATACTGTCGTTAAAGACGTGCAAAATTACAAACTTTTTGTTCCTTCTTGAATGTGCTATTGGTTCAAATACTAATTTTGCTTATTCCACCCCGGACCAATTTCATAATCCTATTTAATGGGATTACTTGAACACTACAGTTTAGTGCATGCCAAACTATTCGTTTCTTTACTATTTTGCATCACCTTTAGCAAATTAAATGCGAATCTAAGCTCCACAAATCTTCGATTATTAATGCAATCGAAGCTACAGCACACTGAAATAGTAATTAAAAATTATTTGCAAACAATTCTGAATTATGCATTGCTCGGTACGCAGTACTTGTACTTTTGGTTGCATGAACAATGGAAGATTTGTAGAGCTTCAATTCGCATTTAATTTATTAAAGATGGAAGTAAATGGCTTATTGATAACTAAAGACAATTAGAACCATAAGCCTTCAAGGCTTGAACTGCTGTCATATTATTATTAGCTTATTGTTTGTTTGACCACTGGATTTCCGGACATTATCATTGTGTTTTAGATTTGAACTTCTGGGCGAAGTTTATGTGGTATGTAGGTTATAGCTTAGGTACGGTAAGTACCTTCCACAACATTGTATAGCATCTACTTTTCAGTAATGACAAGCGTGTACTTACGGTGAATATAAATTGTAGTATAATACTACATACAATAAAGCAACCACTTATGCATTGTATAGATAGAGGCAGTGAAAGGATAGTTCCTACATTATGCACGTACCTAAAATAAATTAAATATATAAATAAATAATAATTTAATCTGTAAATGCTGGTTTTAGTACTGCTAATTAGTAGTTATAACATTTGTAATATAGATATGAAATAAATTTTGTTTTACACAGCTCATACAGAGCGAGCAGAAAGTTAGGAATAATTTCGGCATACGTTAATGCTGCTTCTTTTTGTAAAATTCCAAAAATACATTTATTCTTAATTCTACGTTTTTTGATTAAAATACCTCAATCTTGTCCACACTTGTTTCAGTCCTCAAAATTATTTTCTTTAAAATTTGCCTTATGGAAATTGTAAGAAATATTTATACCATTTGGACAACTAGATGAACTATCAAAATTCTTGAAAAAAATTAAGCGTTACCACTTGAGAAAAAGATAATGACGTCACCACACTTATATAAATCACCCTGTATATTCATTTAATTAAATCGAAACACGTGGAATTAAAGTAAAAAGTTCACATATTTTCGGAATTACTGTTTAATACTATTTGTTCAACACATTGCATATGTTTAAAAATTCGTTTTATTTTTATATATTACAGAGCTAATTCTAATTTTAAGGAATATTATTCTAAAGTGTAACTTTCCTTTCTCCGGCATCTCCAGTTAGTGAATCGAGAAGTAAGTGTACGATTTTAAGAAAATTTAAACATCAAGTAATTTTTACTTTAAACTTATTTTAAACTCTTTTAAGTGCAACATTGCATGTATGCTACAGCACGGGTTATGAAACAACTTCCAATATAGAGTAGATCTTATAATTATGTTTTACTGACCGAGAATTAAATACAAAAGCTAAAACTATAGTAAATTTCTCATGCACCAAGTTTCATTACAATTCTACTTTGACCTAAAGTTATAATTTAAAATATTTTGACTTCTTGAATTCTGATATTATTTTTACAATATTGTTAACTTTAATTTAAAAAAAAAGTTTCAGATTTATATGCAATGCTGTTTATATTATTAAATCCAAAGTTCTGAGTCAACCTTGTATAGGATAAATTACCAAAAATATGTTATAAAAATAACGCTTAGTACATTTGCCATTTAAGTTTATAATGGCAAATATTTCTGGAAAGCGTTTCTTCTAGGTTCAAAACCGCGGTGTATTTTAAACATCTTAATTTAATTGTATCAACAATTTCTATTTAGGGCAATTTAGTATCCAGCAGATTCGAGTTTTTGAATGACCGACGGAAAATATAGATCTGCCTGGAAAAGTATTTTTCTTCTCGACGCTACCGATTTGAATTTTGTAGAAGCAACAATTGGATATATATGAACGTACTTACCTAATTATTGTTTCATATAAAATCGCACATCTCTTCAATGAATGTTTAGTTATTAAACCTAAATATCGGCGTTTGCACTTTCTTGATGGTTTAATGCTATTATTTTGACGTTTGCCTAGATTCATTAATTCTTCCTGCAATATGCTCAACTGAGCTATACCTAAAGTCATAGATGTGAGGCAGAATGCATCCAAGCATGTCGATCTTAAGCACATGGTGATCAGAGCGAATAGGTGCAGTATCTTGTAGAGAATATTAAATCGGCTTATCTCAATAGGTGGCGGTATAAGGACATCTTCATTCGTTATTAATGGTAACACAGCGAAAATTCCTATTGGCAGCGTTAATATTGCTGCGAAATATTTTAAAATCAATACAGACATGTCATTAATCAATTGAATTTGCTTATTTTGGTGTTCGCTGTGAGAATTGAAAGTATAGGATTTTAAATATCGTATCATACACATCAATTCCGTTTTGTTAATTTGAAAGGAGACTATTTTTGAAATATAGATCACCATTGGAAATAATAAACTCCCCGTCCAATAAGCGTGTGAAATGTTGTTTGCGTCAATCAATCTTTTAATGTGTATGACGCACAAAGTAACCACAGTAATATCAATTAAAAAGTTCAGTGATAATTTTATAACAGTACTTTCCGTGGGTTTTGTATTTAAAATTCCCAGTTTTGTCAAAACCATGATGGGTATCCTTAAAGTTTCAATGCAATTGATTTTAACCATTTGCTTGCTCTGTTACACTTCGGACCAATGTGAATAAAATGTTGCTCGATTTATTACGTCGCTTGATATAGAAAGAGTACATCCCTACTACAAGTAATAATTTCAGCTTGTATACCTATAGTAATTGTTCCAGGAAGCGATTTCAATGTCGCTTCGTAAAATTATATTCATCTTTAGGTGATTTTCATTCAAGTATTACGTAAATAATTAATTGAAACGAAATGTATTGTCTATAAAGTAGATATATGCAGGTGTATATTTGTATTATAGAGCTTAAAATAGGAATTTTATTCATATAATTTTATAAAAAAAAATATACGTATTAATTTACACGTTAAGATTTATAATTTTTTTTTTATTATTATTATTATATACTTCTGATAAAGAAATTATAAATTATTTTCAGAACATCAAACATCATTAAAACTTATGAAATCATCCAAACTAAAAAGATACTAAGATTGGATTTATTAAAATAAGTACTTCCTAATTGTTTATTTATTTACTTTGGGATTAAACAGCTACTAGTTTCGACTAAAACGTCTTCATCAAGCTGTGGTTTTGCATAACCTCATAATAGTATAAAGATAAAACATGCAAAAGCAGGTGAACAACAACTTGATATTAAATCTAATAATAATAGGGCGTCTTTATAAAGCAATATAGATGCTGGAAAAAATTTGTAGATTTGCTAATAGGAAAATATAATTGTTAGAACACTCAGAAAACTACCTGCATTGAACTAACCAAAATTTAGTTAATTTAACAATGCTGTTTGGTTGTATAGTAATTTTTTGTTGTTGCAGGAATGAAAAAAAAATGTTAGGTATTTGTTGTTAGTACAACAGATTTATATTGTTATATCCTAACAAGAGTTGAATCCAACCTTTTGAAACGTATCACGTGAAAAATAATTGTTGAAATAATTTAGTTATGATAACCAAAATTTAAGTCAAATTAACCAAATCCTCTTTAGTTAGTTCAAATATGTATTGTGGATCAGTTTATCAAATTTAGAATATTTTATTGGACGAACTATAATTTTTAATCATGTTTTAACAACGTATTTATTTGAGGGAGATATGCGGTCAATATTGTAAACACGCTAAGTGTTTGTTCCGCATATTGGGGGTTGATCGCGAGGATCACTCTGCCGCTCTAGTATGCGGTTAAGAAAAGTCGTTCTTTTAATGATCACAGCTCCTATTAGATGTTTATCTGGTAAATATATCAGATTAATATATTGTAAACGTACTTATCACCCTAGTTGTGCTAAATATGTTCTGTTACTGAAGTGAAATAGGAGAAGCGCCATCTATGGGACAATTTCTGTAATACATGTAAGTATTTAACGTATTTTCTGTGCTACATAGGGGAAAACTGCTACAAAGTAGATGTGCTACCAACGTACTGATATTCTTCAATTTCTACAACTCAAAACGTAATTTAATTTAATGCTTCAAATTTGTCTATCTAACTGAATTTTTATTTGAATGGAAAAAAAAAACCCTGTTAACTTTTAGTAATATTAAACGAACCATTTTCATTGTTAATTGGAATAATAGTTCAAGTTCAAATTGTAATTTAACTACTACTATTGGTATAATGAGGTTACTGTTACAAAAACAAATTTTTCCTTATTCTGTGGGAAGATTTGATTTTGTAACAATAACAACTGCATCACACCTATATACATGTATATATGTATATGAAACAATTCTCAACAAAAAACAAAATGCACAACTGGTCACATGTATGTACACGTTGTACTAACATAGGCCAAGTTTAGTCAGCACTATGCGGGCACAAATTGGGAGGAGTCCGCCTCTGCCTTGGATGGTGTCATGCCATATATATATAATGATAAAATATTTGAAGTAGGTAAAAAGATGATCTGTGGCAATTGTATTGCATTGGGATAAAATTTATTTGAAGATAAATGCACAATTAGTCATATTTACTTTACTAATTTTTTTTGTTTTTAGGATAACATTATTTTAACAGTAAAAAAGTCGAAACAATATTCTGTAATTTTTGGATAACAATCACTTACATTCAAAACCTAATCATATCTAGCTCTAACTAAAGCGTAAAGCGAGTACGACCATCTAAATATCTGAAATATTATACTACATTTAACTGAGTTCATATTTTTTAATACGATTGCATACGTACTATTCCCAGAGAATCTAATGAAACGTGTACGAGAGTATATAACTTAACAATGAACGGTTTTTTTGCACCCTCCATCAATAGCACCAAGCTCTTTTGAGTTTTAATATTTAGCTCATACCATTTTGACATATAACACGATTCTATAATCTTGTCTCCCTAAAATAAAATCAAGCATGTTCTCTTGTGTAATAATGTAAGCAATTAATGAAGTAATATACCTTATAAGTAATTTCGTTTCCAAGCCAGTGATAAATTGCTAATTGGGAGAGGGTTGCTATGGAATATGCAATTAGCCTCGCCATATTGGCTGTATCTTTATCAGTCTGAAAGCAGAAGTAAATATTATTGTGCATAAGCGGAAATAAGAAGAAAAATAATGTTTTGAGGTTTGCATGTAAGTGAACGAAATGTATAGAAATTGAATTATTACTTATTATATCAAATGTTCAATTGGCATTTACAAAACTACAAAAGGGACAGATATCTAACTAACTAAAGAACTAATAACTTTAAGCGGAAAGAAAGTGTATGCTTCTGAAATTGTCGTTACATACAAACTTCGATTATTAATGCATTCGAAGCTACAGCACACTGAAATAGTAATTAAAAATTGCAAACAATTCTGAATGGATAGGCAGTACTTGTAGTTTCGGTTGCATAAATAATCGAAGATTTGAGCAGCTTCAATTTCCATTTAATTTGTTAAAGATGGTACATATCATGCATATATATATATAAAGAGAGTTCAATAGTAATTAAAACAAATTTTTGTTAGAAATTATTGGTTTTTTACTTACCATAATTGTAGCCTGCAAGATGGCATTTAAGATAATGAAACATCCACAACTATATTGCACAAGCAAAGGGAATGAAAGTATAGTGGTAAGTTTGTCAACATATCTGAAAGTTTAGATGTGTTTCATATCGTTTAAATCCTTAGTGCTATCGTAAGAAAATATTATATGGAACCGAACAAAAAATGTTGGATAACATTTTTAAGGTAAATAATTGATTAATTTGGTCCCTCAGGCCTTGAAGAAAGTTGATGGATTTTATTCATAGTGACACGTCTAATTTTTTTAGCGAAATGAAATTTTCTATTATTTTTTAACTCAAATAGTATAATCCTCTGAAGTGAACAGTACTGAAAAGATGTTAAATAATAAATTATATTAACAATAAGAAAATTCTGGGCGATTCTGGTTTGTTTTTATGGCGACTTATGTTTCTAAAACTGTTTCAACATTTCTCACACGTATATTTAGTGATATCAAACTTTTGGTCAACACAAACTTTTCCTTCAAATTGTGGTAGAGGACTTAATTTAAGAAAAATAACTTTTTTATAACAAAATTGTCAAAGTGTAATCTGTGTCATGGGAAGTTCACCAAACAAAAGAAAATTTGAAAGTTCTTGGTGTTAATTTGACAGAAGTATTTTTAAAGCAGTGGCAGTATTTTTGATTAAAAGAATCAAAATTTTTGGCAAGTCATGAAGTGAAAACTAACTTTTGGATTCTGAAAATTACGTAAAATCCAAATATGTAAAAATATGTTCCATTTGAAATTTGAAATTTAATCATACTTCTGGTAAAATTATAATATACGTTAAATAATTGAACAACCGCTGTAGGTATACGATGTATTTACCATTTGATACATTTTGATACTGTATCAATGGATAAAATATTTATTTTATTTGAATCTTCTCATATATCATTAATTTTTTTTTAGTTATTTAACTAGTTGTTTAGGTATTGTAAAAAAAATACAGAATTTTTTTTATTTCAAAAACTGTTGTTTTAAATTAAGTTTATACAATAGTGAAAGAATGTATTTCCAGACAGTGCAAAAAAAAGTCCATAGTTTCATCAGTTAGTGTGAATTTTTTCTCTCCTTCTTTCATGCTTATGTTAGATATTTTAACTCTAATATAAATCCCAGTAATAGAAAGATATTTAGGTACAGTCATTCGTTAGAGATTCATCTTTTAGATTTCCACCAGACGAGGATAGACGAAGGAAATTGTTGAGTTGGAAGCCTGTTATCAGGTGATAATATATCGAAAAAGAAGTAATTTGTTGGAAACATTTTCAAAATTGAAATTATGATATTATTCGGTCACTTTTGACGAAGGTGCTACTTTTATTGTTGTGAACAGAAAACAATACTGTCATAATTGTCAGCTACAGCAAAGCTATATGTGGAGGTTAGCATGAAATATTATGCAGTTTCGAATACCTATTTTACTGAAAAACGTGCTTTTTATGCATTTGTTTTGTGTCTGCTGTGGTTTAAAAATCATTTTGGCCGCATTTTAACAACAATAATTTTGATTTTTTTGATACTGTTCTATTCCCAAAATCTAAAATACTTCTTTTTCTGTTATTTCACTGATTTCACATGTATCATGACATGTGGCATATCATTTGAGTTAGTTTAAACAATATCACTCCTTTGTTGTGGACAGATTCTAGTAAATAAGTATTATAATTAAGTATTGGTAAAGCGCTCGTGCGTGAGGAGAAAAATTTTTCTTGGGAAATTATTACAGTTAATAGCAGAAATACATTAATTTGTTAATTTGTTAGATTCTAGTAATTTCACACGATTTTCGAGTAAATTGTATTTTGATCGCATTTTACACAGCAACATTCATGTTTCAAATAAAAATGCTGTTACTTTTAAACATACGTTTGATCCTATTTTTATTTTTAGTTGACCTTTAATTCATTAAAGGTACCTAGTAATTCATTAAATTTGGGAAGTTTAGGTCCAAAGTGAAATGCTTCAATATATTGTTATTGTTGTTTATTTAATTCTGCAACGTTGTTGTTGTTTTTTTTTAACAACTTATTCAAGGCAAATATTGTGAACCATATGCTCATAAATATAGCATTAAAACCAAACGCGCATTCATCTGCATTACCCCAGCACAACTATAACAGAGGTCATGATTTCAATTTTGATAAAGTAAAAATCTTAGAAACAGAAACCAATTATCAAAAAAGATTAATTAAAAAAATGATTAACATAAAAAAACATAAAAATAGCATTATTTTTTTTTATTTAAATTATATAAAAACAAAGGAGCCCTGTTTATCTGGTCGCAGAATGTGCGTCCAAATGTATGTTCAATGTCGTTTGTGAATATTGTCTCTTGTGTCCGAGCCACTTTACTCTAATTACGGTGTAAAAAAAATGCACTGTAATTTATTTAAATGATTTTTGACGTTTCAAAATGTTTTACATTTTGAATATTACTATTAAATAACAACATAAATACAAGTGAAAACTCAACAAGGTATTTAAAAAATTAAAAGCTTTATATTATTTTTTTATAAAGTTTAATTTTATTGTTGCTTCATTATAGATGGTTTATTATACTTGCCTTGAGGAAGTTATTAAAAAAACAACGAAACGTTGCAGAATTAAATAAACAACAATAACAATGTATTGAAGTATCAGGACCTAAACTTTTCCAAAATTTATTGAATTACTATTATAGTTATTTTTAAATGAAAGCTGTCGTTCACTAATTCTGTTAGAGTATCTATGAAATCTTAAGAAAATGTTGCTGATAAAATATTCAAATGTTTATGTTGTATATTGCTTGCTTTTGTAATACAATTTTTGTATAGAAATATCTTTGATACTCCAAAAAAAAGGTTACTGATTCATCAAAAGCTTCAAAATAGTTTGAAAGATAATAAATAATTATTTACAAAAATCTTTTTTTTATTGCTATAATGCGTAACTTTGATGTAGTTAATAAAGAGTTATTAGGAAATTGTAATATTCTTTTTTTGGTTTGAATTTCGCTTTAAATTTAATTTAAAGTTAAAGTTCTAGCGGTTTTTTATAGGGGAGTTTATAACAGAATGCGATATACACATAACTATTAGCTAGAACGAATGCAACATTGTTTCATATCTTTGATATGTTTTATGAATTAATTGTAAAACTTTAAATGCTGGGCTTGTTTGATAGCTTTAAGAAATTTGGGAAGTCATGGAAATGATTAAACTAGAAATATACCATCATTGAATTGTGAATGATACTTTGTAACAACGAAGTCACAATAATTAAAAATTCACAGGAATATTGTAAAAAACATATGCCCAAATTTCATTTCGTTACTTCTATATTTTACAAGAAAATATGACTTTTATAAGTCTTTTCCAATTAGTAAATAATTAAGATTCAGGCAATGATTGAATAAATACTTACCGATTCAGAATTTCATGTAAAATGACACATTCTATCAAGACCCGTTCCTCTTCAAGATATGGCCCTTTGAAATTTCTACTCTCATCTAGAGCTCTGGCTTCATTTAATGCGTGAGTCAATTTCTCTTGTAATATAGTCAATTGTGCAATACATAGTCCCATAATAGCGGTATACAAAACATCGCAACTTACTGAGTTTACACTTAAATAGGAAACTATGAAGAAGTTCGCTGATTTGTAGAGAACAGCAAACTTTGTAATGTCAAAAGGTGGAGGTATCATCATTCCGACGTCGAAAAAGAATGGTAATAAACAAGTGACTGATAAAAACACGGCCACTAATCCAATATAATATCTAAGAATGAAATTAGCAATCCAATTTACCGTTTGTATATAGCGATTTTGCTCTATACTATGCCAATTAAATGCGTCAGATTGTAGATCATTTAGGACGGATAAAAGACATTTTCCGTTCAACAGAGCCGACAATGATTTGGCGAATACGGTAACTTCTGCGATAATCATGCAAATAACACGGTTTAGTGATAAAATATCGTTTGTCTTAATCGCGTTCATAATACTGAGGATCATTAAACCGAAAGAAAGTAAGTAATACATGAGATGTAGTAAGAGTTTTACTATTTGAACTTTCGTGGGCTTCTTTTCAGATAGTAGACCTTCTGATACCAATACCCAACTTGTTTTCGTAAACGGTTCAGTGCAACTAATTCTGACCATGTCGACTATTTCTTTGAGAATAATGGGGTGTATGTCGAGGGCGGTAGTGTTTATATACTGGTTTCGATAAATGTACGTATTAAATGCTTTCCAGTTTGATGCGGAAAATTACAGTAATCAGAGAACAATTATTATAAGGGGTATGTTTTTCGTTCAACAAATAAAATTATAATTTAGGACGATATAATTTAATTGTTTCAGAATATCTCGAGAATATTATGCTCCCTTAATTCAATTATAATACAAGTAATCATATGTTTAGTATGTAATTTTTAGCATACTGTCAAAAATAGCTTATTTATAATTTATTATTTTCCACTTAATATTTTATAATATACTTCCTATGATCTAACTCTCCTAAGCACTATTGAAATGTTCTTTTGAAAACAATGGATAGTATATGTAGGAGCTGCATTGAAAAGTAGATTTTAAATTTAGCACTCACTAAAAGTGACAATATTAAGATAATATTAATTCAAATTAATTCGATTGTGAACGACAAAATACGAAAATGTCACCAGAGTATCATCTGCGTATTAATCAAATAAAGTTAAGTAGAACAACATCTGCCGAGAAATTGGTTTTAAATATAAACAGAGTGTTTTTGAAACGATAGCTCAAATTGTTAAGGTTGACAAAGGCCACTAAACTAACAAGGGAACCTCGCGAACTATAAATCGCAGATTTTGATGAAAGTTTGTTAGTTTGTAGACTCCACGGAGTGTTACTCAAGGACGCTTTCCGTTGCTGCGGAACTTCAACTTTAGGGGGTGCAATTCACCCTTGCAATTTCGCCCAAATTTGTTTTTTTCTGAATAACTTTTAAACGGTAAGAGATAGATAAAAAAAGTTTCAATGGCGGACTTGTACCGTTTAGTCACCCCTTTCGATTGGTATAGATATTTATATACAGGGTGTTCCAATAAATGAATGACGTATGTTGTGCTTATTTTATCGAATTTCAGAAATTGGTTGTAAAGGCCTTTTTTGTGATCAAATAGATAATTTAGAAAGTTATACAGAGTGCCCACAAAGTAGTAAAAATATGTATATACATTCTTCCATCTTCGTGTATTACTCTTCATCATGATAGTAAAAATTCTCAAAAAAGTGTTGAAAACATACATATTGGCTACAACGTGCACATTTTATAAAAGCGGGCTGTCCACATATTGAGCATATAAAATGCCTTCATCATCGAACGAAAACGCATACGTCACTAGATGAATAAATTTGTCTGGTGTGGATTCTATGTAACTGCTTTTGTACCAGGAATATAGAAATAGGTTTCGATATCTTGGAGAGGACAGTTGATTGTGAACCAATGATTGTAATTTGATTATTATATTGCGTTGATGTAAATTAAAGTCAATGTTTGCAAGCTAAACTTGATCGGAAAACCGTTTGACAAATCCCTTCCACACTCGAAAGCTATACACGTCCAAGCGGTTGCTCCAGTCCAGTTGTTTTCTTGGGAATCGTAAGAAGAGATGTTGGTTTATCTGCTGGTATAGAACTTTGTAAAGTCCGAGGACAGTGACCACCCCAAGAATCTAGTAGTAAAGTTGTTGATGTCCCACTAGGAGCTCGATGTAGGTACACATCCGTGAGCCATCTTTTAAATAGTTCACTAGTTAGTAAGTGAGACGTTCGCTACTCACATCTCCCCAAAAATAATAGAAGCAAGCAATTTGTGTACTATGTGACCTACTGTTTTCATCTGCCTGCTGTCGGGGATAATATAATCTTACATACATCCAAACGCGTATAACTCGGAAACTATCACATATAACCATTTGGCGCCTGTATAATTACAGTGATTTTCGACATACAATGCAGCCACATAACAGTATACAGAGTATCTCTTAGAATAATGCTAAGCTAATGCTAAAAATTATATTTTTGTGGTCAGCCTGTATAACTTTTAAATTACCCTTCTATAGACTATTTGATCACAAAAAAGGCATTATAACCGATTTCTGAAATTCGATAAAATATGCACAACATACGTCATTCCACGTTTATTGAACACCCTATATATAAATACCTATTCCAATCGAAAGAGCTGACTAAACGGTATAAGTCCGCCATTAAATTTTTTTCTATCTCTACCGTTTAAAAGTTACTCTGAAAAAACCAAATTTGGGCGAAATGCAAGGTCAACTGCACACCCTAAAGTTGAAGTTCAGCAGCGACGGAAAGCGTCCTTGAGTAACACCCCATGGAGTCTACAAATTGACAAAGTTTCATCAAAATCTGCGATTTACAGTTCGCGAGGTTCTCTTGTAAGTTCAACTATAGTATTTTTATCCCTAGCTATTAAAATGTAATTTCATTTTTAAAACCTATACTAATATTTCTATACATTTAAAGTCACCAAAGCACACTGCTATTTTTTCTGCTTGTCGCCAAGTTATGCGTTGGCGTGCTGTTTAACAAATAACCGAGGTCTGGCTGCAATATCAGCAGTACTGAAACAATGTTTAAGGGTAACTTAAGAAATTTATATCTTGGTTCCCTTAATTGTTGGACCTTTTTCGGTTAAGGATAATTAATTTATTTTTAATGATCTTCTTATGTTTAAAAAAGGTGACAACATTTAATTTACACTTTGTACAAGTAAGTAATTATGCGTAGCGTGACTAAATTCACTAATTTTTCGTATCTCCAGTGGTCATAGGAAGCAATATCATACAACAGATTGATATTAAAGTTTTCGAGTAAAAACTCTTTGGAAAACATTCCAGCGTGGAGTGTTTCCGACAATTTGCGAAATTTTCAAATTGTTTTTATTTTTTAACCTAAGTTGGTTTGAGTTTAATTAGAAGAATATAAATTGGTTTTACAATTCAATGAAGAGGTAATTAGAACTATTATTTGGTATTTATTTTTGCTAGGCACAATATTTTCATGCAATTCTTTTGTTATATTTATATCTCTATCGTGTTGTTATTTCTGTGAATTTACGTCCTAAAAGCACATGTCACAAACTGAATTACACATAGAAGTGATAAAATACATATTAGTAAAAACACAAAAATAAAATAGTATGAACAGCTTGACAAGTGTTCAGATCGTTTTATCATTTACTCATCACTTCTACTGATAAATTATTTTTTGACTATTTTTTGTAGACGTACATTTTGCACAGAGATAATAACAATATGAAATGAAATATTACAAAAATATTGCATGAAAATGTTTTTAAACAAATACAAGGAAATGGGGATAGTAAAAATAAATACGGAAAATAAATGCTAATTACCTTTTGGTGACCTATAAAACCCAATTATATTCTCCAAGTTAAAGGCAATTTCTAAAGATGTTTTATCACACATTGATAAGCTTTAGGACTTCAAACTTCCTATAAATTTAAATACAGTTTTTCCCAATTTTGTATTAACAATAAGTTGTAAGAAATATTGAAAATATTTGTGGAGCAAATAAAAGAAGTTAACAGAGATTTAGTTAACTTCAGTATTACATTCTTACGACGCCAAGAAAACCACTTTATTTCTCCAGTCCCTACTGATGAATCAGCTATTGAAAGTTAACAAATCGTAAAAAAAATATGAAAATATTTAAAATGACAATCATCCCCAAAGCCAAAAATTAAGTTATTTTGTAATTTATCCAATTACTACAATTCACTGATCACTGAATTTCTACTGTCAGGCACACTGAATAAAATTGCAACTTTTTTTTAGAAACGCTGAGGGTAAACACCCCATTCAGATATTAGAATTATTTTTAACTTTAATAGAACTACTTCTAATGGCTTGCTGGAATGCACTTGCTCAAGAATAGTATGAAACTGTGAATACTGTGTCCTGCTCTCTTTTATCTCTTTGGAATTATCTATTATAAAATGAGAAACAAGATTTCCTAATTACCTAGGAAGCATTAATTTCAAGTTTCTTCGAAATCAACCTTTTTCAGAAAAGAAACTATTTTTTTGGGCTCTCTCACTCTAGTTAAATTTGATTAGCATGAATCTAATCATCCTGTGCATAACTACCTTAGGACTGAAGCCCTAGCTTCCTTCATACAAGCACCTACATTTGCCCAGGGCAATGGTATAAAAAAATGGTTGGTTGTTAGTATATGTGAATTCCATGTAAGTGTTTGAAATGGCCACACCTCAACGTATTTTTCCTCTTTGGCACTAGTGTCTGCAAGAATTTTGGCGCTCTTTTCCTTGTGACTGTGACAATATGTATTGGAAATGGTGGCCTTGCTAAATATGTGAATTCTATGTAAATCTATGAAATAGCAATACCTCAAGGTATTTCTCCTCTTTGGCATTAGTGTCTGCAGGGACTTCTAACGCTCTCTTCCTTCTGAACGTGGCCATCTGTGTTTTCCGAATATTAACTGATAGTCGCTCTTATTGGCACCAGTTGTCGGCGGTGTTCAGGGTAGTTTGCATCTATTCTGCTAGAATCTTTGAAAACCGCTTTCTAACGATTATTCTAAGGTCATCAGCATAACCCAGGCAGTGAAATCCTGTCATGGTCAATCTTCAAACTAGGCTGTCTTCTAGGGTAGCTCATGGAAAAGGAGACAAGACACCTCAATGGAAGCTTTGCTGTTTATGAATATACCTATCCTTCTTTCCAAGCTAGCCTTTGTCCACTTCTGGTGCTTTTGTGCGACGCCTTTTCTTCATAAAGCCTCAATAATTGAGTTTAAGGTAGCATTGCTAAAGGCTGCCTGAATATCAATGTCGCTATGGCTATTTATCTCAACTTAACTTTTGTTCTAGTTTGTAATCTAGAACGTTTTTAATTGCTGTTCAACACTGCGCTGCACATTTTTGCACTTCTTTGGAATTATAAGTTTGTTAAGCTGTTTAGACAACAACTGAACTGTGACTTTTATTGCACGTAGGTATGTGAAGATTTGTATAAAGGAATGGAAATAGACATGTCATTATTCTTTAAGATGGCTAATTAGTTTTATTGTTGTTTCGTCACTACAGAAATAGAATTAAAAACATAACATGCCTTTTGACGTATAATGAATCTATCCGAAAATATATCTTGCGCCAGTATCTAGTTATAACGTGCTTTGATTAAAGCAAACAAAGAGTAGGCCCAGCGGACAATCTGAAACGATTTTAATATATCAGCTGTTTGATGAGCAAATTAAATCTTCTCTGGTTTTACCTCCCCCAACGATTGCAGCGAAATAAATACTAGTTTGTATAACTGCATAGCAAACGGCCTTTTGGTCCTCTCCATTAGCGTTAAAAGTGATTTTTGCGAGTTTACGTTTAGTTTATACCAAGCAGATAAATAACATGCGTCCATGATGTTACCGCTCTGAAATTAATTTAATGTTTTTGAACTGTTAATTTGGACATAGTATTGACAACTTATTACAATAGTCAATATATATTTTTTCTGAATGAGGAAATGCATGTTTCTGATGAATTCTACATTTATTAAAACCGAAAAAGCTTTTTAAATCAACATTTTCGATCGAATCTTTATAGCTGTTGTTATCTTCTGGGTCAATTAAGGTTAAACAATTCTATAATTATCTTTTTAATTAAAAAAAAACAATATTCTGCTTTTGACTGAAAATATACTACTAATACAAAATACATGAATACTTTGTTTCTGATTAATTGTAATTTATTTACCTGAAATGAATGTTCGTACTTTTGGGTGTCTTTTGAAAAGAAAAACAAAAGTTTTCTTTGTTAATCTTTAATATTATTAAAACATATGGATTTTCGGAGGATGGTATGAAACAAATAGGTATGAACCTACATATTTTGTAAAATAGAAGAATAGTTAAATTGGGTTTTGTAATGAGATAATAGGAGAGTAGTCAAAGAAATTTCTTTTTCTTATTCCAAGTTTTCGCAACACTTAGAAGGTTTCAACTGAAATAAGGAAAGCAAGTACAGCTCTGTTACCTCTACCTAAGGGGGGAATCCCGTCCAGCGAGTGCAAAAAAACGATTTTTGTTGGTTAAATGATAGCTTTCCATCTTAAAAACAGACAGACCGCTAGCGAGCTTTTCACCGCTTCAGATTTTAGAGTTTCTTTTTTGCAGTTTTCGATTGTAAGTGCATATAGTGCATGCAGCGCATAGAAAAATGTCAACTTATCCGAAAGGAAGTCATTATAATAGAAAAGTACCGCCGTTGAAACGCAACAATTTTCGCTTGGTTTAAAAAAACTTTTAACGCGTTTTTCTTCGGTTTATATTATTCAAAATTACCTAATTCATAAGTCACAAAGTATTTGACCAATCGACTTGAACTCGCGTAAACAGATTGCTAAAATGTGCCATTTGTTAGCGAATCACTCCAAATTGTAACAAATTCAAGCAAATTTTTGGGAAAAATCGGATTTTTTTCTTCAAATAACCGCCTTTTTGTGAAATATTAATATTTGTCGAAAGTTTTTTGGTTCACCTACTTACTATAGATATAAACTTTGAAAAACTTTTAGATTTTTTCATTTCCGACGCCTGTGTGAGGAACTAGAAATTGAGTAAATTGAACTATCGAATTTGAATATGTTGGACATTCGCCCTTATACATGAAGATATTATTGATGTATCAGACTGAAAGCAATTTATTTTATATACTTCAAGAGTACCTTAATAAGCCACCACGATTCGTCAATTTTTTCATCCCAAAAAAAAAACCCGAAAAATAGTTTTCGAGGCTATTAGATGGGATTCCCCCCTTAAACTATGTGGTTATTCTGAAAATTTAGTGACACTAAACAAATATTAAAGGAAAAAGAAGTACCTAATAAAACAAGGTCTTTATTTTCACAAAATTCTTTAATGTATTGCACGACCGGTTTCGCTCTAACCGAGCATCCTCAGGTCAGAATTAAAGAAGAATTAATTAATTTAAGGATCAAGACCTTGTTTTATTACTTTTTTTCCTTTAAATACAACTCACACAGAGTCATTTGAACTATGGATTTTATAAACAAACATCATATTAGTGGTATTCGCCTATAGCTAATAATATAACACATACCTTAAAATTAATTTCGTTACCCAACCAATGGTAAACCGCCATTTGAGAAAATGTTGTAACTGAACAAACTATAATGGCCGCAGTGTTACCGGTGTTCGTTTCACCCTAAAACAAAGAAGAACACGCCAGCTATATCTCTCAAAATTGGTTTCTAATAGCTCTTATAGCTTTGACCATCGGCATAATTGAATTATTATGTAACCGAAATTATAAGCTTGCTTAGAAAAGCAGACAACAAACCCAAAATGTTTGAATATGAAAATTATAAAAACTTATAGACTATGCTAAACCTTTAGGCAAACAGCAGATAACAATAAATAATTAAAATATAGTCAAGTTCAGTAAGTTACAGTTCAAGCCTGATGTGTCTAAGGCGAAGTAAAAAGAATTTGATTTTTGATTTTGATAGGAACAGATGCATGGAAAAATAGAGAAACAAATAATATAATATTATAATATAATAATAAGCACTTTCTAATTGTTATTTATTTACTATGAGATTAAGCATCGACTAGTTTCGACTGTAGAATTAACCTTATACAAAATAAATAAAATAAAAAATAAAAATAAAAAACAAAAAAAAAATTATATTAGGAATTTTTTCAATTAATACCATACCTCATTATTGACATTCAGACAAATAATACGATAATAAATAACAATGAGAAGATGGAGGTGTTGGGTGAAAAGGGGTCTTTGAAAATTTCCCAGCAATAATAAACGATCTTTTTTGAAGATCTTACTTTAGTCTGTTGAAAATATTATAGTGGGAAAAAGGTTACTTATTGTTAGTGACAGGAAGTACAAGAAAAACACATCGACTATCTGCAAAACTGCATCTGTTTGCCTGTTAAATGTGTGTATACATACATATGTAGACAGAGTTACTTGTTTTTATTTTTAACTCCTAAAGTACTTGCCATTATGGTGAGTAGTAGTATGGAGGTGCAAATCAGATAACATCCAGAAACATATTGAACAAATAAAGGGAATGAAAGCAACTGGCTGAGGTTATGAACAAATCTGGAAAAGAACACAGAACCGATTTAGGTCAATAAAATGAAAATAGATTTGTTGGATACAAGTAAATCAACTTTGAACAATCTTTCTTGTAATTTTTAACAACGAAATTATTGATTAAATAGACGGAAAGAAAAATTTTGGTAAAACATATTATTGCAATAAGAAATAAACAATTTACTAACATCGTTCGAATATGACTGCAAAAACAACTTACTTGTTTATCTTGTCGTGGAGGACTATGCACTGTTTTAAAATTCTCTGTTCTACAAACAGAAATTTTCTATTAAAACCATTTTCCACAAGTACATCTTCGATTCTGGATTCTTCGAATATATTCATCAATCTTTCTTGCAAAATATTTAATTGGGCAATACATAAAGCCATCAATGACATATACATAACGTCATAACTTATCGACTGAATAGCCATATAGATCGTCATCAAGAAGTGGATAATTTTGTAAAAGAACATATACTTCCCCATATCGAATGGAGGCGGCATCATCATTCGTATATTGAAGATAAAAGGTAGAATAGCGGTAACAAATATAAATAAGCCTATCGCTAAAGTGTAATACTTTTGCAATAAGTCGCTAACTTTGTACACAAACTCTATGTGGACGTTTAATTTCATATTATGGCTGTTGAAAATATCGCACTTTAGATCATCCAGCAGTAGGGCGAAGCACTTTTTGTTTATTAGAATTGCAGCGCCTTTGAAAATTAATTGCGTTATGGGAATTATTATATACGTTGCACGAATAAATTCCATAGCACTACCTTTTTTAATTGCCTTTACAATGACAATTATATTGATGGCCAAGATAAGTAAGAAAAATATTGCATGGAATATAATTTTCACTATCTGCGTTAATTTAAATTTATGGCTAGGTAATAGACCTTCTTTTTCTAGAATGCCGAGGATTTTTATTATGGGATCCATACACATTACTCTTGCCATACTAATATTATTGATATTATGGAGTTAGTTATTGGGACAGAAGGTGTATACCTTTTGGAAGTTATACTACATACAACACAAAATTTTATAATCAACTTGTATATATAGTGGTAAGAATGCGCGAGCAATGCTATAACAGTAATAACCTAATATACATATATGAAATACATAATCGTTAGACCTACTATTTGCATCTTAGTGAATGCCTCTAATCAAGTATTAAAATAAGCCCTAATTAGGTTAGACGGAATATAATGAAAGAAAAATACAATATGCTAAAAATGCATTTTTAAATTTGTTTTTTTTATACCTATACAAGCAAATTACTTAAATATTTATAATAAACGTATTGATTGTATAGTTGTATTATGCTATTTTAATTTTAGTTTTACTAAGTAAGCATATCCCTTGAAAAATACCGAATTTATAACGGTGGTTACTGAAAATAATGTTTTCATTAAAAAATCTGCAATTTCACCACATTTAACCGTATGTTTTTTTTAACCAAAAATTTCACTGGTTACACAGAAAGAAACGATCAGTTTATCAATTAACTGAATATAGATTTGTACTTAAATATGACAATGAGATTAAATTTTAATTTACACTTATGTGTATGATCCAGTGTGTTCCCAGTAAACACCGACACAAAATCATAAATAAAAGTAATATCTTCAAAAAAAAAAGAACAAAACAGAATTACGCAGATTAGCGACACAAAATTCTTAACGATAATTTAAAAAAGTTATTTAATTTTTTTTTCCAATAACGGCTACCCTAAAAATATTCTTTCCAAATTAATATTTTCTCCAAATTCCTTGCATGAACATATAAATACTGATACAACTACCACTTTCAAATATTACAAATTACCTTTCGTAGAAGGTTTAACTAATAATATAATTAAACATTTTAAAGATTTTAGAAATATCAGAATTGAAAAATACAGTGTAATAACCATAAAAACAATCTTTACGAGAACTAAAGATAAGATATTAATTTTGGACCAAGTGATGTTGTATATAATATTCCTTTGTGTGATTGTCAAGGTTGTTACATTGGTCAAACTTCTCAAATGTTAAAAAATAGAATAACTCAACATAAAAGTGATAGTCGTATAGGTAAACGTTCATGTGCTTTGTCTTTACATTTTCAAAATTTAGACCACAATTTTAATTATGATAATACTAAAATTCTTGATGTTCAAAATAATTACAAAAGCAGTTATTTCTAGAAATGGTGCATATTAACAGAAATCAAAATTCAATTAATTTTTAAACGTACACAAATCAGCTTAACCATATTTATTGTAACATTTTACATAATATCTAGTAACATTACCTTATTGACAAAAATGTTTTTCTGATTATATGATTATATTTAAATTTGTAAGTATTACTTTTATATTTTCATTACTCTTCCTGAAGAAGTCGTTAAATAAATGACGAAATATTGAGGCCATATAAAGTAGTTTTTATTAAATAGATCGCATTACCCATACATCTAATTTTATTTCTTAACTAAGTCCGGTCGGTACTCCTTTTCAAATAAAATAATATCTATGACAGTGGGGTGTGATAACACCCCATACAATACACCAATACAAACATTCTATTGCACATATATTATACACGTAATTAACATAGTGTGTAAGTATGAAGTGTTGTTGAGGACAATTGGGTTTGGCCCGTTTGCGTTGTAAAAGTTAATCATAAAACTTTCAAACCGCTATTAATGCTAGAAGGGGTGCCGCAAGATCCCGTCTTGGGTCCTATTTTCTCTGTACATCTCCTCATTTGTACAGAACTTCAATTACGCTAAAAAATATCTGTATGCAGACGATGCACAATTATATTATTCATTCCGTCCATCTCAATCGGTTACAACCATTGAAAAAATTAATAAAGATGCCTCTGCAATCTCCTCAGCTGCTTTGACGCATTCCCTAAGCGTTAGTCACCTAGCCTGTACTTTGTGGCATTAAGGAAATCATAAACATATTGAGTGAAACTGTAAATATCCAAATAAATTATTATTTAAAAAATAAAAAAAGTGGCTACAATTCGTATTTCATCTATTTTACTTGCCTATGCTTATTTTCATTCGTTTATTCAATTTATAGATTTATATAATTAGATTAGTGTCTGTTTTAAAATTGAATTGAAATATTGACAATCATTTACTGTAGCAACACGTTTTAATTTTTAAGACTTTTAATTAACTTTTAATTTCTTATTACTCTTCAGTATATTTCACAGTATTGATTTATAACGCGTTCGATATTTAGATGTTCGCTTTTCAGCTTGCTTGAAGCACGAAACCGGTCCAATTTTCATTAAAGAATACACCACTTATTTTCCACCTAATGAAATGTAGATTATCTGCTGATCATTTTTTTTTATTAAGCATTCAATAATATGTTGAACCTTTACCACATTAATTTCTTAAGGTTTTTTCGCTGTTTTTACCATTTCTATGAACAATTTTCGCATATGACATAAAACAATATTTACTATCGATTGCCATAAAAGCTTATATTCAGAAAACAAACACAGACACCTTTACTGGAGCATTTTAATTAATTTAGTTTCAAATGCTAGATGAAGATAAACAGAAACACCTCAACTTTGTTAATAATTTTTATTAACTTATTGTTCGTAGCACTTCGTGTTTTATAGGTTTTTATTTGCGTGGCTTTAACATTATTTAAAGACGATAAAAGCATTAACATATAACATATAATGAAAACTAATTAAGATCTGTCTTGTTTCAATATTTAACTATATCGTGCTTTGATTAAAGCAAACAAGGAATAGGCCCAGCGAACGATCTGAAACGGTTTCAATAAATCATCTTTTTTGACTATATCCAATCTGCTATTGCTTTACCTCTCCTAGCGATTCTAGCGAAATAAATACAAGCTTGTACAGGGTGCATGGTAAACGGTCTTTTTGTCCTCTCCATTAGCGTTAAAAGCGATTTTTGCGAGTGTATGTCTAGTTTATACCAAACGGATGAATAACATGCGTTCATGATGTTACTGCTCTGAAAAAATATAACGTTTACCAACCAATTTATTCGAGTAGATGGTTCAAAACCGCAGTAGAATGAATGGGGGTAGAATAGAAATTAAATCAATTTTAAAAGAAAAATATTTTAGAAAATTTTGTTTTTTTTATAAAATATAGTTAATTTTCGACCAACTTGAGGTAAATGATTTATAAGCGTAGATGAGTGAAATAAAAGGTCTAATTCCTCACAAATTCAATTAATTAAATATAGGGCCAGGAGCTCATACATGTCTTGCACCGAAGCCCACTTTCACTTAGATCTGCCACTGATTCTTAGCTGGCCTGATGATGTCTTGTTGGGAACGAAACCAGTCGTCTATATTTGGGAAGAAATTGTGAGGAATTAGATACTTTATTTCATGTATCTACGCCAATTATATCTACTCACACAGAGTCACAATGAATTATATAATTTCTATTGTGGTGCTGATGGATTTTTATTTTTAATTTTTGAAAAATATATTTTAAATTAATTATTGTAAAATTTCTGTCCAAGTTTTGAATAAAAATTAATGGTGATAAAAGATAGAACAATACTTTGTTACTATTTCATTTTAAGTTATCAATAAATATAGTTAATGATGTGAAAGAAAAGCTTGATATTGATAAAAAAGTGTATAATATACAAATTTTTAAGAAATAATCGTATAAGTGTATGGTATTTATTTTCTCAAAAATTGTCAAGCAACATTTCGTGGCCATCTTATAAATGTCTGGTCTTACCTTAAAATTAACTTCATTACCCAACCAATGATAAACAGCTATTTGAGAAAATGTTATAATCGAGCAAACTACAATAGCTGCAGTGTTACCAGTGTTTTTCTCGCCCTATAACAAAGAAAACAAAGTAAAACATACCTTATAACTACTACAGTAACATTGAAATAAATTAATGTGCAATTAATGCAATATGTGAGAAGCAGATAAGTGGGACACTTTTGAAAGAAGGTCTTACGAATGATCTCGGAGTTGACAACATTTATTCTAGAAGAAACAAATAGAAAATCACAAAATTGTGGTACTGAATTAATGAGAAAGAGACGAAATTGTAACTTGGCTAACCTATTAGATGTTGGTATGAGTATGTGAATGCAGACTTTTGGACAAATATATCTATCTATCTCCTGTTTAATAAACAAAGAGCTGTTAACTGCTAGTGTACTTGCCATAATGGTGAGGAGCAGTATAGAATTGCAAATCAGAAAGCATCCACAAACGTACTGCACAAATAAAGGGAATGAAAGCAATTTGCTGAGATTATGGACGAATCTGGAAGAAAACAAAAAAACTCATTTGGAGCAATAAAGTATATATAATTTTTATCGCGCCAGTAGCTAAAAATTATATAGTAGTTCTTAATACAACGGTGACAGCATTGATAAACTGATAACTAACTCTTATGTAATGTTGATGAATTAAATATTTCATATACTATGCATAAATATGGACTGATATTTTATGGACTGTAGCGATATGGCCTACGATAGAGTATTCGTAATTACTATTAAACCTCGTTGAGTATCGATGCCAATCTGATTGAACCTCAAAGCTTGCGTTATTCTGTTTTTGTTTTGCACTTATTAAAGCGTTAAAAATAAATAAAAATGGTACTGCCAAAATCTCCAATTTCCGAGAAAAAAAAGGTTACATGCTCTGTAGCCTTTAATAGCTTTTAAGCATTTCTTCTAAATTTCTAAACTCCTGTCTATATTCAGCTTTATACTACCCCATAGTAGTATACTATTATTTATGTTAGAGTGGAAGTCATTATGAAGGGTTTAATGTAAAAACATGATAAACCTCAAATTGAATAGTAGTCGGTTTTATGCATTTTTCTAAAACTTCGAAGCATAATAGTTCATTTTTTGTTTGTGGCCACAAATAAAAAGGAATGAGCTATCAAGCATTGAAGTTTTCGAAAAATGCATAAAACTAATTACAATTTAATTTAAAATTGAAGTATTTTTGGTGTAGCTTATCATGTTTTTACAATAAGCCTTTTTTATAATAGAACAACATTGCTGTCTCTATGTCAGTCATTCGATAATCTTTCATATTTGATACACTGTAATATTTAATTTTCTACAAATGAAAGCAACGCGATATCTACAAATTAAGCCAGAATCGCCCAATAATTTTGCAGTATTTTTATTCCTTAATTTTACTTCAAATGTAGTTTTTTGTGTGTTTATATTTTTTTAAATTTATTTGCTTGGTACCAGAGCTCAGCTTTTGTTAGCCCCTCAGTTTCTTTCTCATTCAAAAGATTTTCACCATCGGTTTCAAAAAAGGAGTTGTTTCATCTGCGTACGTTATTAATTAACCCATTTGTAAATTTATACAAAAATCGTTTACATAAATTACAAATAATATTGGTCCTAGTTTTGAACCTTGTGGTACTTCTGAGCTTTTCGTATGATTTTTATTCTTTTTCGCTTTCTGCTTTCTATCCATCAAATAGGATTATATTTTTTTAATGAATCTCCTCTCGAAAACTTTTGAAGTAAAATGTCGTTGTGAGAAACACAGCGAAAAGCTTTTGACAAATCAAAAAAAAAAAATGATGAAGATTTGAGGAACATATCAAAACTCTCGATAATATTATTAATGAGATGACATATCGCATGCATTGGCGACTTATTTTTGAGATATTCATATTGCTATTCACAAAATAAAGAAAATTTATTGAAACAGCTTAATAAAGCTAACAATAAGTACCCTACATTTTAATATTGTTTTCAAATACTTTAGATAATACTGGTCAAACTGAGATAGGTCTGTAATTACTTACTGTCTCCGGCTTTATAGAGCGGCACTAGTTTTCTAGTTATTACATTGCTTACAATAATGAACGTGAATTGTACGAAATTTAATAAGCAATCTAGTAATAAATAATTATATCATATTAAAAAAAGTTAGGTTAAGATAAAAGTAGCAAAATGCATTTGTGAAATTATTTTAAAAGTCTAGTTTAACTGGAGGAAGCTTGCCCGCACAAAATCTGCATTAATTCAGATATTTGGCCCTCCGTATAGTTTTTGATCAAATAAAAACAAATATATTTTATTCACTTTGGGAAGGTATAATTTAATTTATGTGAACAATATTAATAGTTTGTTAAAATAATTAGAAAAATAACTTACATGTTTATCTTGTCATGGAGGACTATGCACTGTTTCAAAATATGTCGTTCTGCTAGCATAAATTTTTCATTAGAACCATATTCCTCTAGCACGTCCTTCATATCCTTGCTTTTGATGAACATTTTTCTGGATTCTTCGAATACTTTCACCAATCTTTCTTGTAGAATATTTAATTGTGCAATGCATAAAGCAACTAGTGACATGTATATAACGTCATAACTTATCGAATTGATAGCCATATAGATCGTCATTATGAGGTGGACGATTTTGTAAAAGAACATGTATTTCTCCATAGCGAATGGGGGTGGCATCATCAGTCGTATATTTGAGACAAAAGGTAGAAAAGCGGTGACAAATAAGAATAAGCCTATGGCTATAGTATAATATCTTCGTAATAATTCGCTCACTTTATACACGAACTGTATGTGTATATTTAATTCCATACTGTGATTGTTGAAAATACCAGATCTCAAATCATCGAGTACTAAGAAGAAGTAGTTCTTGTTTATTAGAAGCGCAACTCCCTTTGAAAATTAATTGTGCAATCGGGATTGTTATACATGTTGCGCGATTTAGTTCCATACCGCTACCTTTTTTAATTGCCTTGACAATGATGGTTATGTTAATAGCCATGATAAGTGTGAAAAATAATGCATGCCCTATAATTTTTAGTAGTTGTGTTAACTTAAACTTATCGTTAGGCAGTAGACCTTCTTTCTCTAGGATGTTAAGATTCTTTATTATCGGATCTGTACACATAATTCTACTCATAGTGATACGAATGAATGGAGTGTACACCATATGACGAATCTATACTACGTACAACACAAAATTTCATAATCAACTTGTATATATACCAGGGCGGGAAGGCTGAAAATGCGCGAGTAACATTGTAATGGTATAATGTAGTTTGATATGCATTAAACACATAATCGCTATACTAATATTCAAATAGGACGCAATTATGTAGAAATAAACGCGACATTTATGAAACGAAAAATATTTCTCTTAAATTTATTTTTGTCATAGAAGAAATTACCTAAATGGCTTTTAGAAAAAAAATGCATTGGTTTTAACTTATTAAATACTTTTCTTTTATTAAATTTAATTCCTTTAATTATTTGGGATTGTTGATTAAAAAAAAAATAACTTTCAACTTTTAACTAAGAATTCGAAATAGTTATGATAATGGATTCGGTTCTCAAAACAGCTAGAGAATCATTATTTTCCATAACAGGTATTTATCGGTTCTTTTTTGGTTGTACATCGGTTATTTTTGGTTCTCCATCGGTTATGTTTGACAATTATATGTTGTATATTTATGCAGTAGATAGCATAGAGATACGACATAGAAACCTACATGCTTTTTATAGATTTCAAACAGGCCTTTGACGGTGTAATTACAGTTAGTCTACATACTAAAAGAATTAGGTAATTATTTGGTAAAAATCACTTCTTTTGATAATTTGCCGCACTGAATGGGGGTAAATATATGGAAATATAAAGAAAATATAGAAATGTTAGAAATTTTTCCATAATACAAGTATTTTAAAAGAATATTATAGGAAAATTTCTATTTCTTAAAAAAAAAAATCTCTAGTATAGTGAGTGATATTACCAAGAAAAATATTAATTTTTTTAATTTCTTCTTTTCTTGGTTTTTAGGTCACAAATATGGAAATGAATATCAATGACTACTACGTTTCGCTTTATTTCAAAGCTTTTTCAAGTATAAAAATATAAAATGTAAAAAGTCTAAATTATAAATAAAATTTTTTGATAAGGATATAAGTAAGGCACGCATGAGTTAATTCCGAATGTTCTGATTCAAGTCAGGTGTTCGGCCACAATAGTATATTAAAGTACGAGTTTTATAAGGCATGATAGCAAGTTTAGAAAACTCGCCTGCGGCTCGTTTTCTAAACTTGAACTCGTGCGACAAAAAGCCTTATGAAACGAGTCCTTTATACTATTTTTTCTATTTTGCATTATAAATTGATAATAAATACTTAATAAAAATCTCATTAAAAATGTTGAGTTTTATTTTTATATGAAATTGGTCACATTGACATACGATTGACATTTGACGAATTCAAAATTCAAATTCGGCTATTTAAATTGTTTAAACAATATATTTCATAATATAGTCTCTGTAAACTGTAAAAGATGAGTGATACTGAGACAAATTTATCTTGTACGCCACCACAACTGCGTGAAATTGCGGATAACGCCGTCATAAATTTATTACCGAAAAAATCAAAAGCAGTATATGAAAAATGCTACCATCAATTTGAACTATGGGCTGTACAGAATAATGTCAACACAATATCTGAAAACATTTATTGGCATATTTTGAATTACAAGGTAAAAATAAGAATCTTCTACCTTATGGTCTATGTATTCCATGCTTCGTTCTTGCTTTTCCATTTATAAAAATACAGACATATCAAAATATATTAAATCACAAGCCTATTTAAAACGATTCTCTGAGGGATACGAGGCTAAGAAATTTAAAATTTTATGCATTGAAGATATTAATAAATTTATAGAAGAAGGTTCTGACGCATTGTATTTAGCAATAAGGTACGATATTATTTGCAAAATGTAATTTTTTATGTAATGGATTTAATTTAGATCGTTTTAATAATGGGTTACACAGGTGCCTGTAGACGAGATGAATTAACAAATATGTCCATACATGATTTAGAATTAAGAGTGATATTATTTGGTGACAGTACCTAAAACAAAAATAATATCGTAAGAGTTTTTGCAATTACGGATGAAAGATGGATTACTTTAATTAAAAAATGTCGCCCTGCGCCCAAAAAATATTAATCATTCAAGATTCTTCCTTACATATCCCAATGTTATTGTATATCGTGTTCGATTGGAATTAATACGATTGGCAAAAATGCCTAAATTAATAGCTGATTTTCTAAATTGCCCAATTCGGAGCTTTATACTGGACATTGCTTCAGACGTTCTATGCTACACACTTAGCAGACGCAGGTAGTGATTTGCTAACTATAAAACGTCATGGTGGATGGAAGTCATCTGCGGTAGCTGAGGGTTACATCGAAACATCTATGAAAAGTAAAGTGGCTGTAGCGCACAACTTATCAGGCCAAGTGCATCTGGTTATTCTAGAGTTATATCATCGAATGATTCTCAATCACAAGAGTCTACCATAAAGCCAATAACATATACTCAGCAAAATTTTGTTACGAAGAATTTGCCTGGCATAACAATACATGTTCAAGATACTTGTTCCGTCAGTGTAATGTATACAGTAATTCCACGTTTCATAACAATAACAATGTAAACTAAATTGTATAGAATTTTTGATTAAAGTATTTACAATTTACATGCATTAAACGTCAATTTGCTTTCTGTCATAATGTATTCAATACAGCCAACCTATAGAAATGAAAAAAGCGTATCACAATGAAGCACTTTTCGATACGCAAAAGCGTGTTACAATTGCGTTTTTATGAACGCAAAATAGAAAAAAGTAAATTTACGACATACAGTTATTTCGCTGTTTTATCGCTTCTGTTTTGAATTAATAACAATGTTGAAAAAAGTCACATTGTTGGTAATAGAGGCCATTTTGAATATTGTATATTTGTGTCTGAAACCATCGTAACAGGAGATAAGTTTGTAAATTAACTTTTTTTTTAAAATAACGATTAAGTTACAAAAACGACAACACATTCATTTGGGTAATTCACTTTATTATTGGCTTCCTGTTGCATAAATACTTTGTCGGTATTTATGGCACTTTAGCAGGATTGAAAATATACCTTTTAACAAGGTATCACTTTACTTGTAACTTGCTTTGATCAAGCGAATAAGGAGTATGCCCAGCGCACTATCTGAAACGGATTCAATTAGTATCAATATTTCTAATCTTTTCATGTTTTACTCTCCTAGCGATTTCAACGAAATAAACACGAGTTTATATAAGTGCAGGATAAAAGGTCTTTTGGTCCTCTCCATTAGCGTTAAAGTGATTTTTGCGAATTTAATTCAGCTTATACCAATCAGAGAGGTAGCATGCATCCATGATATTACTGCTCTAAATAAATTAACGTTTCAGAATTATGTTCATTTTCTTATTATTATATATTATTCCTATAATTGTACCAAATGGAAAATTGATGTTTAGCATAAGATAACAAAGTTGAACTTTCGGATTTTAAAATAAAATCAGTGAATAAACTAACTTAAATAATTTTATTATTCTTTTATTTCTATTGATGCTTGAAATTGCCCAACGTTTTTTCAAAAATGCAATTTTTAGGCTTTCAGTTTTTTTTTTAAAAAATGTTTAGGCTCAAATCTTTTTAACTGATCGAGGCTAAGAATATTTTGTTCCTGGTTGATTATAAATTATAATTCAAAATCAATATTTCTTACGGTTTTTTTAATATTTTTTTTTAAGAAAAGGATTTTTAAGTTAACGATCGCTAACTGGGTTCAAATCGGTTTTTAAAACAATTGAGTTACTCCAGATTTTTTTGTCATATTATACCTTATAATCATTTCATTACCCAACCAATGATAAACAGCCTTTGCGAGAAGTTATTACTGAGTATGCTATGATACCTGCAATGTTAACAGATTTCCTTTCACCCTTGAACAAAGAAAAAATATTACTACAATAGACATTTTACGTATAAGGTAAAAAAAATATTTATAGTTTGACCATCATGAATAATGGTAGAGAGAAGAAACCTTAGAATGCAAATACAAAGTAATAAAATAAATAAGTTTATATTGCCAACTATTTATATAAACTTCAGTTTCGCATAACTTATTTTTGAAAAAATTTTCATATTTTTACCATTTTTTACAAAAAATCGTTTCATTTTAACTTCTTGCACTTTTACCAAATTCGTTTACTTATACATTATGCGTTGTATTGTTGTTAACTTAAAATTTTAAAATGTTGTTTCTGTTTTTATTTATATCGACTAGCAACTGTGTTACAAATTTAAAAAAATTGTGTATTAATTGTGTTAAAAAAATCCTATAGTTTAAAAAAACGCTAAACATAAATACCGAAACATTCAAAAAACCCAAGCAAGATTTGCGCGTTTCACTTAGATAAGCCATATTTCAAATAAGAACTAAATAATAATAAAGGACATCTTTTAAATTAACTTGGCTCTAGTTTTATTGCTAATTTTGAGTGCGCTTGCCATAATGTGACTAGTAGTATAGAGTTGCAAATCACAAAACATCCACAAAGTATTGTACCAATAAAGCAATGAAAGCAACTTGCTGAGTTGTAAACAAATCTAGAAAAAGAGATAAAACACAAGATAACGCCTTGAAGCGCTCTAATAAATTTGTAATAGTACATTTCAGAAATATAACCTTGTACAACCCTTCTTCTATAAATTAGCACATTTTGAAACTGTTTTGTATTAACCAAGGATGGCCTGACTTTATTCATACAAGAGCAGAAAATCCTAAGCTCAGAACGCCGGGTGCCACAATTAAGACAAATAACACTGGTACACTAATATGCACACGAACTTTGATACTACTAAGTTTTAGTTACTCTACGCTCATTATTAAACTGTTATTGTTTTGTTTAACTTGGCCGTTCGTTTTTTGTATACGTAATATCTATTAACAAGTACTACGGCAACAAAAGCAAGCGACGTTGCGAAAGAAATAGTCTTAAACTAATTGTCTAGTGATTTCATCAAAAATATTTATTAATGCGTTAACATGTCGAGAAAGTGTAGTATACGATCCTAAGTCTTTTTGTTATGTTTTTGGTGTACTAACTCTCAAAAAACAAAGACGAAATTTCACAAAACTAGTCTTGGAGACCTATCATGTATTTTGTTTCGCTGTGTGCCATCAAGGCCAATCCTGGGCTCCTCATATTGTTGCATAATGTGTGTGAAGAATTTAACCGATTGGAAGAAGGGGTCCCGTCATTTGCTGTTTGCTGTATCTATGATTTGAACCAAACCAAGAGATCACATTTCGGACTGCTATTTTTGTCTTACTGACGTAAATGGTATAAATTTCAAGAAAAAATACATACAGTTATTTACCCTAATTTACCTTCAACCAAGGGACCAGTCCCTCATAGTGAAAATTTGCATATGCCAGTTGCATCTGCATCCGTTGAGATTGACGATACACAAACCTCCACATCAAGCCAATGTGTTGATGAAGACGATGAATCTGAGTTTGAAGAAAATTTAGCCAAGCCACACTTGATAGCTCACGAAGACCTAAACGATTTGGTTCGCGATTTAAATTTGTCAAAAAGGCAATCAGAACTATTAGGATCTCGATTAAAAGGATGGAATTTGCTGCATCATAAAACTAAAATTTCAGCTAATTTCGAAATCGTGATTAACACTTCAGAACATACTTTTCTCAAGACGGGGACTTGGTGTATTGTAATGATATGGGATTATGAAGATTTTGGAAATCGACTTTGATTCCTTCCAGTAACTTTTATGCATTGATTCTTCTAAAACAAGCCTAAATACAGTGTTACTGCATAACGGAAATATAATTCCTTCTGTACCTCTAGCCTATGCTGCTAATATGAAAGAAACTTACGAAAATATGAAATTATTACTTGCAAAAACCGTAAGTAAAGTACATATTCTTTCAAAATCTGTGGCGATTTAAAAGTTGTTACCCTATTACTCGAACTTCAGCTAGATTATACTAAATTCTGCTGCTCTTTATGTGAATGGAACACTCGAGATAGAACAAACCATTCTATCACAAAAAAAAATATGGCCTAAGCATGCATCTTTAATTCCTTGACAGAAAAAATGTGAAGTATTTACCTCTTGTAGAGCCATCCGTAGTACTTCTTCCACCATTGCATATCAAATTAGGCCTGACCAAAAATTTTATAAAGGCAATGGATCGCAATAGGAGTGGATTTTTGCATTTAAAAGAAAATTCCCCAAAATAAGTGATGCAAAGATAGAAAGAGGGTATTTTTGTAGGACCTCAAATCAGGGAGTTAATAGAGGATCCGGTATTCGAAGAAAAACCTGAGAGAATTTAGACCAATAACCAGCATGGCAAATTTTTTGGGTAACCATAAGAGTAAGAGCTACAGAGAGTTGGTTAGCGAGCTATTGTTTGACTTATCAAGCATTGGGTTGCAACATGTCATTCAAGATTCATTTTTAGATTCTCACCTGGATTTTTTTCCTCCGAATTTAGGGGCTGTGAGCGATGAGCAGGGAAAAAGGTTCCATCACTACATTTCTAAGATGGAAAGACGTTACCAGGGCAAATGCAACCTAAATAAGTTGGCAGATTACTGCTGGACAATCAAAAGGGACGAACCAGGAGCTAAATTTGCTAGAAAATCTTAGATCTTAACTTCATAATAAAACTTTTTTATATTTCTGGTTCAGGAAGTCATTGTTTTTTGAAATAATTTAAATTACAATGGAATAAAATCCTTGGCTAACAGATTATTTTTAATGTTAGTTTTTACTGCTAACCACCTGCTAAAGTAAAATAAAAAATGAAAGGACGTGGGAACTTCTTTTACATCATTAAAATATATTATAAAATATTGTAATTTTATGCAAAACATTTATATAATTATAAATGACCAAAAACCGATACAATTTTAATTCTCATACTGGTTTAGAATTATATGAATAATTATAGACTACTTCAATTGTTTATCATTTTATAAATGTGTTTACCTTTGTAAAATATTACTGAAGTGAACAGTATACTAACTTTATTGAAACATTAATGCAAAACAACTTACTCGCTTATCTTCTCATGATGGACTATGCACTCTTTCAAAATATCCTGTTCTGCAACTGTATATTTGGTGTTAGACAACTCTCTTCTTCTACTAGTACGTCTTCTATATACTGCGTTTCGAAACACCTTCCTAGATTCTTCAAATTATATCGATCAACTTTTCTTGCAGAATATTTAATTGCGCAATGCATAAAGCCAACAAAGACATATACATAACATCCACACTTATCGAATTGGTGGCCAGATATATCGCCATTAAGAAGTGGAAAATTTTATAGAAGAATATATACTTCCCCATATCGAATGGAGCAGGCATCATTAATCGCATATTCAAGGCGAAAGGTAGAATAGCCACGACAATAATGAATGCGCCTATCGCTAAAATGTAGTACTTTCGCTAATAAGTCGCTAATCTTTGTAGACAGAACTCAATGTGTACGTTTAATGTTCATGCTGTGGTTGTTGAATAACGTCAGATCTTAAATCACACAGTAGTAGAAGGAAATATTTTTTATTTATTAGAATTGTCACTCCTTTGAAGATTAGTTGTGTTAGGGGAATTAATACACATGTCGCACGATTCAATTCCATATCATTACCATTTTCAATTGCTTTGGCAATGTTAGCACACGTTAATAGCTACGGCAAGCGAGAAAATATAACGTGAAAATGTAATTTCAGTATTTGTGTTAACTTGAACTCGTCGATGGCAGCAAACCTTTCTCCTTAGAATGTTAAGATTTTTATTATAGGATTTACACATTATTCTACCCATAGTAATGTTATTAATATTTTTTGATCGTTAAACAAAAGAGGTGTATCATCTGTGATGAATCAGTCTACGTGTAACAAAAAGAATTACCAATAAACTTGTATATTAGTATACCAGGGAGTAGACTGAGAATGCGCGCGTAAAGTCGTAATAGGTAGTAACAATCTGTTATGCATTAAATACATAATCGCTATCGAATTACTAAATGCATTTTAGGAGATGTCGGTAATTAATATTCAAATAATAAGAAATTGCTTTTCGGACAAACGAGAAATTTATGAGATAAAGAAAGAATGCTTCTTTTATTTATTTTAATACAAACGAAGATTTATACTAATGCTGTATTAACTTATTTAGGGTACTGTTTTTTATTATAGTTTAATTTTTATTAAATTTATGTCGTTCTAAGCAGACCCGTAAGCGAAATTTATTATTATTTCAATCATTTATATGAATGCATCGTTTGGTCTTCTATATGTATATCGAATTAGAATTATGATCAAATGCTTCTTAAAATTATCTTTGATTTAAATCTCATAAAGGTATTTAAATTTAGTAAAATTACGAAAAATCAAACTACTTGATTTTAAATATCTCAGTTCACTAGTTGAAGTTGTTTTAAGCCTATACAGTCTCGGATATTATTTCAAGTAGCAGAAATTTTCATATTTTGTTTGCCTTTTATGTATTCAATTCTAATTAAATACACTCTGCCAGGGCATCCTCCTTTCGACGATATTTTCGTTTATGTTAGGACAGAATCAGAAATACTGAACTTTTCTTTGTAATGTTACTCTTAAACAAGTAAACCTTCTACGGAAATTATTACTACTTTCGAAATTGTATTTGTGAGTATTCCAGACTACGTGAAAAAATCTTGGAAAATTAACCTACATTTCGAAATTTTACTATGCATCTTCCAGGTACATGAAAAAACCTTCGAAAAATTACTTATAGCCAGAATATTACTATTAAAAGTACCTGTACGGTTTTTAGGGGCTCAAAATTACCCCAAAATCGTACAGGAATTTTATCAATATTTTTTAGTGTGTAGAAACCCTGTTCAATGCGGTATTGAAAGGAATGAGGGAAAAACGGAATATGACAAGACTATTATTCAGAGTAAGACACAAATCATTGTTTTAATTGCAAGAAATCTAAGAAATCTGGAGAAAAGTCTTAATAAAGTTTTTTGTAATTACACCGCTAATGAGAAAAAAAGTAAATTTACAACTCACAGTTATTTCGCTTTTTTATCGTTTCTATTTTTCATAACAACTGTTGAAAAATAATCACATTTGTGGTAATGGAGGCCGTTTTGAATGCTTGTATATTTATATCTGAAACATCGTGAGAGCGAATAAGTTGTAAATAACAATTTTTTTAAATTTGAAAGTTACGAAAAACAACACATTCATTTAGCTAATTCACTTTATTATTGGCTTCCTGTTGCATAAATACTTTACTTGTAACGTGCTTTGATCAAGGCGAATAAGGAGTATGCCCAGCGAACTATCTGAAACGGATTTAATTAGTATCAGTATTTCTAATCTTTTCATGTTTTACCTCTCCTAGCGATTTCAACGAAATAAACACGAGCTTATATAGGTGCAGGATAAAAGGTCTTTTGGTCCTTTCCATTAGCGTTAAAAGTGATTTTTGCGAATTAGATTCAGCTTATACCAATCAGAGAGGTAGCATGCATCCATGATATTACTGCTCTGAAATAAATTTAATGTTTGAGTTTAAGTATGTTTATTTTCTTATTGTTATATATCATCTATAATTTGTACCAATGGGAAATTGATGTTTCGGCAATTTCTGAATTACCAAAATTGTTGTGAAGATAACAAGCTTGAACTTTTCAGATTTAAATAAAAATAAGTGACTAAACTAATTTAAATAAACTATTTTATTACTTTCTTTATTTCTAATGATGCTTGAAATTTCCCAAACGTTTTTTCAAAGGATGCAATTTTTAACTTTCAGGTTTCCTTTAAAAAAAGTTTAAGCTCTCAAATCTTTTTAACTGAATTGATGCTAAGAATATTTTGTTCCTGGTTGATTATAAATTATAATTCAAAATCAATATTTCTTACGGTTTTTTTTTATATTTTTTTTTTAAGAAAAGGATTTTTAAGTTAACGATCGCTAACTGGTTCAAAATCGGTTTTTGAAAAAATTGAGTTACTCCCGATTTTTGTCATATTATACCTTATAATCAATTTCATTACCCAACCAATGATAAACAGCCATTTGCGAAAAGGTTATTACTGAGTATGCTATGATACCTGCAATGTCAACAGTATTCCTTTCACCCTGAAACAAAGAAAAAAAAATTTATACAATAAAATTGTACGTATAAAATCTTAAAAAACTTTATAGTTTGGCCGTCATGAATAAAGGTAGAAGAAGCAGAGCTTAGAATGCAAATACAAAGTTAATAAAATAAATCAAGTTTATATTCCTCACTATTTTAATCTAAACTTCCAGTTTCGCATAACTTATTTTTGAAATAATTTTCATATTTTTACCATTTTTAACAAAAAATCGTTTCATTTTAACTTCTTGCACTTTAACAAATTCGTTTTACTTATACATTATACATTGTATTGTTGTTAAACTTAAAATTTTAAAATGTTTGTTCCTGTTTTAATCGACTAGCAACTATGTTACAAATTAAAAAAAAATATATTAATTGATTAAAAAAATTCCTGCAGTTTGCAAAAAGCATAAACATATATACTGAAACATCAAAAAAACCCAAGAAAGATTTGTGCGTTTTACTTAGATAAGCCATATTCCAAATAAGAACTAAATAATAATACAAGATAACTTTTAAACTAACTTAGCTCTAGTTTTAGTGTTAATTTTGAGGGTACTTGCCATAATGGTGACTAGTAGTATAGAGTTGCAAATCACAAAACATCCACAAAGGTATTGTACGAATAAAGGCAATGAAAGCAACTTGTTAAGGTTGTAAACAAATCTAGAAAAAAGAGATAAAACACAAGATAAACTATATATAATAGCACATTTCAGAAATATGACCTTGTACAACTCTTCTTCTATAAATTAGTACATTTTGTTTACAGTTTACAAACTGTTTTGTATTAACCAAAGGTGGTCAGACTTTATCCATACAAGAGCAGAAAATCCTAAGCTCAGAATGCCGGGTGCCACAATTCGACAAATCACTGGTATACCCTAGTCATGCCACACGAACTTTGATAGCTACTACTGTTTTAGTTAACTGGGCTCATTAATAAACTGCAGTTGTTTTGTTTCAATTCGCCATAGTTTTCTCGTGATACGGTAACACTTATAACTAGTACTACGGCAATAAAAGCAAACGACGTTCGCGAAAAAAATAGTCATAAAACTATTTGTCATCAAAATATTATGATTTATAACTGCGAGAAAGTATAACAATGATCCTAACTCTACTAAACCAGGCCGTGTAAGCGAACCGTGGTGTAGAAGATGCGAACTACAAGAGGAAACGAGTTTACATGTAATCTGCACATGTGAGGAACTAAAGGTACTCATTCAGAAATATTTCGGGAGAGATCTATTGGAGCCCTCGAAGGTTCTCAAGTTTCCACTGGGCAAGATACTGGGCTTTATAGAGAACGCCAAGCTGCTCGAGTGGAAATAAGAGAATCAATAGGGATGGTACAATTAGCACCAAGCTCAAGTGCCCGGACATCAAGTGCCCACCCTAACTTGAATGAATGAATGATCCTAACTCTTTTTGTTACCTCTGTGGTGAACTGACTTTCAAAAAACAAAGACGATATTTCACAAAACTAGAGTTGTCACTGGTATTTTCGTTTCGCTGTGGCCCATCAAGACGAATCCTGGGCTCCTCATATTTGTTGCATAACGTGTGTGAAGAATTTAACCGATTGGAAGAAAGGGTCCCGTCATTTGCCGTTTGCTGTATCCATGATTTGGACCGAACCAAGAGATCACATTTCAGACTGCTATTTTCAATAGAATAAATTTCAAGAAAAAAATACATAGTTATTTACCGTAATTTACCTTCAACCAAGGGGCCAGTCCCTCATATTCCACTTCAAGCCAATGTGTTGATGTGGACGATGACTCTGAGTTTGAAGAAAATTTAACCAAGCCACACTTGATAGCTGAAGGGGACCTAAACGATTTGGTTCGCGATTTAAATTGTCAAAAAGGCAGTCAGAACTACTAGGATCTTGATTAAAAGGGTGGAATTTGCCACATTATGAAACTTAAATTTCAGCGATTTTCGAAATCGTGATTAACACTTCAGAACATACTTTTCTCAAAACGGAGGTTTGATGTATTCTAATGATATAAATGGGATTATGAAGATTTTGGAAATCGATTTTGATCCCTCTCAGTGGCGTTTATACAATGATTCTTCTAAAACTAATCTAAAAGCAGTGTTACTGCGTAACGGAAATATACTTCTTTCTGAACCTCTGGCCCATGTTGCTGATATGAAAGAAACTTATGAAAACATGAAGTTATTACTTGAAAAAATCAAGTATAGTACATATTCTTTCAATGTCTGCCTCTTTAAAAGTTGCTGATTTGGACCTCAGCTATTGAATGCATTATTAATAAATTTTCTTCGACCGGTAGTTCATTCTTCTTATTAAACATTCCTGTATTGGGGGAATTTGTTTCATCACTCCATAAAATACATTGTGCCATTCAAATTTTCATCACAAAAATTAATAAACCATTCACAGAAAGCCAACCTCCTGTTCGAATCTCCTGGTTGTAATGTTTGTGAGGTTCGGTACTTAAATGGGATATACTTATGCTTTTTTAAAATTCCTGAACCCAATTCCTTAGTAGCATCTCTGATGCAAAATTCGCGATAGGCTTCAAAATATGCTAACACTGTAATATCTGCCTCCTCGTTGATAATGATATTTTTCTTTATTCTTGTCTTCTTAAATAAGCAATAGTGTAGCCTAAATTGTCTATAAAGTTTTCGAAAGTAACGTCAATCTGGCTGCTGTCGTAAAGGATACTGTTCTGCATGATATTCGACAGTCCTTATTGAATTTTTGCCGCATACAATGTATGCTTTTAGCATATCGCATTTCTCCAAATGAGAAAATACCATGATGAGATATTATCTAATACTTAGAACTAAATATAACGAAAACTGGTCAAGATGATAATGTAATAATAACAATTAGAAGTAAAGAACATAACACAAAAATGAAATAACCAACTTTTTTTTAATAATTAAACGTGTAAAAAATTTAAGCTCAGTGCGTTTTTGACAGTTTCAAACAACATACTATTTGGTTTGACTTAAAGTGAAAGAAGCCTACTATAAATTTTACATATCTTTGGCATCAATTAAAAACCACCGTAACTTCTTTATTATTCGTTTTAAGACAATATTGTATTAAAACTTGTGCATCATAAATTAAAATATCTTCCATTTTTTTTTAACAACATACAGGGTGTTCAATTTAAAAAAAATATATATTTCAAAGTTTCTCGGAAAATGCGTCATGCAATTGCTTTTTCGTATATTGCATATTAATTAGCGTTAAAAACACTAATACTTTGCTAATTTAACCTACCTTCTAGAATCAATAATAGTAGAGATAGCAATGGTGCGCACTTAATTTGAATCAGCCAGTAGAATTATAAATGACGGAAAACCGATACAATTTTTATTGTCATATTCCTTTGACATTATATGAATAATTATAGACTACTTCAATTGTTTATCACATTATAAATGTGTTCACCTTTGTAAAATATTATCGAAGTGAACAGTATACCAACTTTATTCAAACATTAATGCAAAACAACTTACTTGTTTATCTTCTCATGATGGACTATGCACTCTTTCAAAATATCCTGTTCTGCAACTGTATATTTGGTGTTAGACCAACCTTCTTCTTCTACTAGTACGTCTTCTATATATGCTCTTTCGAATACCTTTCTAGATTCTTCAAATATATCGATCAATTTTTCTTCCAGAATATTTAATTGCGCAATGCATAAAGCCAACAAAGATATATACGTAACATCCACACTTATCGAATTGGTGGCCAGATATATCGCCATTAAGAAGTGGAAAATTTTATAGAAGAACATATACTTCCCCATATCGAATGGAGCAGGCATCATTAATCGCACATTCAAGGCGAAAGGTAGAACAGCCACGACAAATAAGAATGCGCCGCACGCTATAATGTAGTACTTTCGTAATAAGTCGCTAATTTTGTAGACGAACTCAATGTGTACGTTTAATTTTATGCTGTGGTTGTTGAAAACGTCAGATTTTAATTCGCCTAGTAGTAGAAGGAAATATTCTTTATTTATTAGAATTGTCACTCCTTTGGAGATTAGTTGTGTTACGGGAATTAATACACATGTCGCACGATTCAATTCCATATCATTACCATTTTCAATTGCTTTGGCCATGTTAGCCACGTTAATAGCTACGGCGAGCGAGAAAAATATAACGTGAAATGTAATTTTCAGTATTTGTGTTAACTTGAACTCGTCGATGGGCAGTAAACCTTCCTTCCTTAGAATGTTAAGGTTTTTTATTACAGGATCTATACACATTATTCTACCCATAGTAATCTTATTAATATTTTTTAATCGTGTAAACAAAAGAGGTGTATCACCTGTGATGAATAGGCTACGTGTAACAAAAAGAATTACCATTAACTTGTATATATATGTATAGCAGGGAGTAGACTGAGAATGCGCGCGTAAAGTTGTAATAGGTAGTAACAATCTGTTATGCATTAAATACATAATTGCTATACGAATTACTAAATGCGTTTTAGGAGATGTGGGTAATTTAATATTCAAATAATAAGAAATTGCTTTTCGACAAACGAGAAATTTATGAGATAAAGAAAGAATGCTTCTTTTAATTCATTTTTAATACAAACGAAGGTTTATACTCAAATTTCGCCATTTTTTGCAATAAAACGCGATTATTTCGGTTCCCTTTAAAGTTATCGGATTTTCGATGCGATATTCGTTTCCTACGGGTCGAAATACTCCATATAGGGTGCAATTGAACTGAATTTGGCGTTATAAAAAAACTTGAAAGAATCCAATTATTGGAAAAAAATTTCGCCATTTTTTGCAATAAAACGCGATTATTTCGATTCCCTTTAAAGTTATCGGAATTAACTTATTTAGAGTACTGTTTTATTCTTATAGTTTAATTTTATTAAATTTATGTCGTTGTAAGCAGAGCCGTAAGCGAAATTTATTATTATTTCAATCATTTATATGAATTGCATCGTTTGGTCTTCTATATATGTCGAATTAAGAATTATGATCAAATGCTTCTTAAAAATATCTTTGATTTAAATCTCATAAAAGTATTTGAATTTAGTAAAATACGAAAATATCAAACTACTTGATTTTAAATATCTCAGTTCACTAGTTCAAGTTGGTTTTAAGTCTGTACAGTCTCGGATTTTATTGCAATCTTATTAAGCAATAATAGCTCAACACCGATTCGAAAGTTTAAGCCCGCTTGAAAGTTTTCTGTTGTAAAACACATCATTAATTCTCCAGGAAAGTGATTAAAAACAAATGATTTTGACGACTGCGAATGAATTTATAAACAGAACCACATAAACTCACTAATACAAAACTGGTGACAGTGATGATAATGTTTTTGAGTTACACAGCTAATTTAATGAAATTTAACTATTGTAAGTTAATGATCCGCGTCATGTCGTTCTAGGTGAATATAAATTTCAGTTAATCCATTATCTTTAAACTTGAAGTGTTAATGAAAAATACCTTTAATCAAAAACATGTACCTATTTGAAATACAATACCATTTTACCACTTTCCGTCCTAGTGAAAAGAATGTTTCTTATTTAATATTTATAAACTCATCTAGTCCCCATAGGATAAAAATGTTGAAAATTTGGTTTTATTAAAAATAAATAATCTGCAAACTATTTAGTTTGAAGTTTGGAGCTGGTCGCATGTTCTTCCTTACAACTTTCGTAAATGCATTATTTAAAATTGAGAGTAGTTTATTTAAATTTTTTTTAAATTAACAATGTTTCTTTTGTCTTCAATTTAACTACTTACTTTTTTTTGACAACTCTGATTGTGATTGCCGTTTGAAATTATTGAATTTGCTAATGCTGGATAATTTTAGAGGAAGAATTTTTATTACGGCTCACCATTTATTATAATTACCAATAAATTATAATATGTTGTTTGTAGGCTATATGTTTGACACTATAAGATGCAATATTGCCTGGGAAGAAGATAGTTTGTGAAATGATTAGGTCTACTTGAGATGTTCAAATAATCTAGAACAAATTAGTGTTACTTTTTGTTCATAGCGCTGAGTATTTTAGGCCTTGCTTGAGCTTCAACTATTATGAGTGCGGTGAGTTGGAATTTCGCTCTGGTTAATTGAGAAAACTGGATTTTTTCGAGGTCAATTGTTGAGGTTTGGTTGAGCGACGATGCATGACAAGCATATAAACATTATGGAACCTTTTAAAAAATAATTATTACTAAACAAATAAAGCATCAAGTTCAAACTAAATTCGAAAATTTAAATCCTACGATGTCGGATAGGTCTAATTATGAGGGCAAAGTTAGAGAGCGTCGTCTAGGGCAGCGAAATCCACTATCCTCTAATCTAATTAAAAGACTAAAAGATGCGAATGTAACAGAAAGAAGATTAGAAGTTCAGATTAGAGTTTAATTAAGCACGACCACAGTCAACCATGACCGTGATCACTGTTCCATATAAATTTTAGTGCAGTCATTTAATTCAATGTTAACGCTGATGGTGACAGTTTTCCTACTGAAACGTGTCTCCAGTGTAGTGAAGTTTGTGTATTGGAATTTTAAAGTGTACCTATAGTATTATCAGTATTACAGTTTTGAGTCGAAGTAAAAAAAAATATCCGTATATAAACATGTGTCGAGTATTTGACTACTTGATACCTCTCAATGGCTGGAAGGTTATGTGATGAAAAAGATATAATAAGACCTTAAGTTGGTTAATCAATTTTATTGTTGCTTTATGTTTGTGTTATATCTACCGATTTCTAAGAGATTCTTTATGCGCATGTGCTATTATTATAATAGCATTTAACCGATATGTCGTCCAACAAAATCAGCGCCCACAATAGTCCTGATATTCAGTTGTAACGTGCTTTTAGCAAAGCAAACAAAGAGTAGGACCATCGAACTATCTGAAACGCTTTCAATAGATTAATTGATTATTTCCCAATCATTACACTGAGAAAAATCGACATCATGATTATTTATTTCAAATACAATACATGCTATCAACATAATGAGAAGACTACATTGTATGATACGTATCCAGTATCTCTATTAAAAGAGTTGGTTACAATTGTATTGCTACTAATTACATAATTTGTCAATATCAATTTTTTTCAGTGTATTTTCCTTTTTATTTTACCTCTCCTAGCGATTTTAACGAAATAAACACAAGCTTGTATAAGTGCATGACGAAGGGCCTTTTGCTTCTCTCCATTATCGTCAAAAGATATTTTTGTGAGTTTATGTTTAGTGTATACCACGCCGACAAATAAACCGCGTCCATGATATTACTACTCTGAAATAAATTGAAATACTTTATTTGACTATACGGCTCGTAAAATTTACAAAACAATTACCCTAGACGGGCAAATTGTTATTTTTGATCATTTTTAAATTTAAAAGTTCAGATATTCAAAAAATTTCGATTAATTTTCGACCAAATTTTCTCAGTCATTCTCAGCTAATCGCGAAAAAATTAAAGAAACCTGCTTAAATGTACTTTCTCATCACATCACAAGCTTCTTTAGATGTAAATATTTTTTTAATAATTTTATTCCTTCCGATTGGTTTTAAATCTTGTGTTATTCGAAATTTTTCCCTTGTTTAGACAAAGCTTAAATATTTTTCGCCCAATTTTTATTACCGGCAATATAAGTAACTAAAGAGATTGAATGTAATAGCGGGACTGTGATGTAGTTTAGCGAGCACACTATGCATGGGATGTCTGTTCCCTTTCACACCACTTCGAAAGAAATTCAGAAAATTACTTCGGAAAACCGTCGCTTTCCATTTTACTATGTTTGTCTATAGATATGCATGATTTAAAAAAAATAATTATCCAGAATTCATTAATCTTTCATTTGGCGCTAGGTGTGGAACGATTTTGAAAATATTTTTGTTCAAAATGTGTACCCTTTAAGGGCTAAATGTATTTCCAGAAAAGTGTAATTATCCCCAGCCTTGTTCTTAGGCAAAAACCGATATTTTTTTTTGTATTAGACGGTATTTTTTATAGTTATAGTATAAACTTGGGAACATCGACATACCTTAAAGTCAATTTCATTACCCAGCCAATGATAGACAGCCATTTGCGAAAACGTTATGAATGCGTAAGCTATGATTGTTGCAATGTTACCAGTATTCCTTTCACCCTAAAACAAAGAAAAGGAAATTAGAAGCTTAGTTTGGTTTCATAAGTAGACATCTATGCCTACTATATTTCTGCATAATTAAAAAATACTATTTCGTCGAACACAATGTACGAAATTCATCATCTGTCATATTTGCTTAAAAAGGTAGAATTATTGTATTTTACCGAAAAATGTCCACCATCATTATTATAAGTAATATGAAAAAGAATTCATATAAAAAAATTAAAAAAAATCATTTTTATTTTCCATGAAAGAATGACTATTAGAAAAAGATTCATTTGGGGACACGTCAGTAGATTTAATTTGCAATTAAATTGAAATAAATCTTATTTGTATCTTAAATATTACAAGACAAAATTTGATCTCTTTTATCTCTGCCTTTATAACAATAATAAAACAGAAATAAAAAAGCTACTGATTCGTGCAAGTCGAATGTTTCGGGAAGTTGACCTCGCATTTTTTGAATAGCAACTGGAAAACATTTTTTCAGAATTTTATAAATGTTCGCTGAAGTGACTGAGCGTTATTAAAGTGTTAACATCACTTAAGCATCATTAAAATGATGGTAACACTTTAATAACGCTCAAATAATTTACAGGTTATTCATCAATTGGTAGTTAGGGTTTTGTACCCCAGCCGAAAGATAAGGCAGTAGAAAAGTTGTGATGTACTAACCAAGTACTAACCAAGAACTAAGAATTCGGTTATTTTCCAGAAGTTTGAATTATTAGGGAAAAGGGGTTTTGCATAGTTAAAACACAATATTTTATTATTTATTTATTAGATATAACACTACTTTCATATCTCTTAAAAGCTGTAGAATGAAAGGCCGAAGAAAGTGACGTATAATAATAATATACTTTATTGTCCAACGGGTACTCCAATAACATGACAAAAGTAATAAAAGTGTACACATACATATATAAACTAACATTCCAGAAACAAAAGAAAAGCATTATATATGAATTAAATATTAATAGTATTCATTAACTCTATTAAAAAATGTCGATATAATAATAATTGGAAATGTGAATTTGTGGTTGTAGCGGATGAATAATTAAAACAATATTTGAGTTGTGTTGAAGTATATAATGACGTTTCGTTGTGGAGCATCGCAAATTTTTCAAAAATTAGTAATTACAAAACTTCACATTCTAGAAAAAGATATTGTAACTAGTTTTAATTAGTTAAAAATAAACACGCTTTCCAAATTACTAAAGTTTTTACATGTAAGATTTTTCTTTAAATTTATGTGACATGTTTTGAATGATGGTAAAATGAAAGTGTGTCACATTTCCAATTCTCGGAGCAACAGATAAGAAACACACAGACAATACAATAGTAATAATAATAATAATAATATTTATTATAGAACACAATTTAAGTGTATATAACTGGCCACAAACACAATGAAAAAGAAAAAGAAAATCCATTACCGCCCTAGTGTTAATAAGTAAATAAATAAAGAAGTTCAAGCAAAAAAAAAGTAAATATATAGTGACAATAATAAACAAAACAGGTTACATTGTAATAAACTAAAGTTGATTCTAAACCAAAACAAATTAGAACAAAAATTCTATTGCTACTGAACAAATAAAAACATAAATTACAAAAGAAATATAAACTTAAATTGAAGATTATACTAATGTATTCTATTAACTTAAATATCATTAAAAAAAAAGCGAGTGAGCAAAATACAAGACAAACAAAAAATATACCAGCAGAAAAAAAAGAAATTAAAATTCATTAAGGGAATAAAATAAGTTTTCGAAAAGGAAGGATTTTAGACTTTTTCTAAAGCATACAACGGACTTATTTTCCTTCATTGCCGCTGGTAATTTGTTAAAAAAAGTTATGCCAAGATTTGCACGCCCCAGAATGTGTCATGGATATGGTGTAATAATATGTAAACCCAAATTTGTCTACACGATAAGGAAGATGCATTTTTAACTCATTTATGTTTGATTCTATATGTTGTTATTATTAACTGCTAGTGTACTTACTATAATCGTGAGCTGTAGTATGGAATTGCAAATCACAAAACATCCAAAAGCGTATTGCATAAACAAAGGGAGCGAAAGCAACTTGCTGACATTGTAAACAAATCTAGAAAAGAACAAAGAACTAATGCAAAAAGCATACAGAACTCTAGAAAGCATTCTAAGCAACTTTAATATAATACGTATTATGAATTTTTTTGATATCACATTTTGGAAAAAAATCAATAATCAAAATAAGAAAACATGACAAATAAATAGAAAAGATACTACTTGCCCTTAAAAAGTATTATTTAAACAATAAATAATTTATATAAACTCATATGTTATGGAATATCTATTGAAACTTACACATTTATCTTGTCATGGAGGGCTACGCATTGTTTCAAAATTCTCTGTTCTGCAATGATGAATTTGTTATTAAAACTATCTTCCACCACTACGTGTTCTGTATCTTCGCTTCTGGATTCTTCGAATACATTCATCAATCTTTCTTCCAGTATATTTAATTGCGCAATACATAAAGCCATTAGTGACATATACATTACGTCCAAACTTATCGAATTGATGGCCAAATAAATCGTCATCAAGAAGTGGAGAAATTTGTAAAAGAATACGTACTTTCCCATGTCGAACGGAGGAGGCATCATCATTCGTATATTCGAGACGAAGGGTAGAATAGCGGCCACAAATATGAAAGAGCCTATCGCGAAACTATAATATTTTCGCAATAAATCGCTGACTCTATACACCAACTCAATATGTACGTTTAATTTCAAACTGTGACTGTTGAAAATATCAGATCTCAAGTCTCTTAGTACGAGAAAGAAGTGCTTTTTATTTATTAGAATTGTCACTCCTTTGATAAGCGTTTGTGTAAGCGGAATTATAATACATGTTGCCCGATTTAACTCCATGTCATTACCCGTATTAATTGCTGTCACAATGTTTGCTATGTTAATACCCATCATAAGTGAGAAAAACGATGCATGGAATGTAATCTTCAGTACATGCGATACTTTAAACTTATCGGTAGGTAGTAGACCTTCTTTTCCCAGGATGTTGAGGTTCTTTATAATGGGATCTGTACACATTATTCTAGCCATAATGATATTACTTGTACGATTAAGTCGACTAGTAAAAGACGTGTGCAACGTATGATGAATCTGCAGCGTATAACAAAGTTTTATGAGGAAAACAAATAAATACCAGCGAGTAGGTAATCACAGACAATACGCGAGCGTTATAGTAATAATCTGATATGCATTAACCACATAATCGCTGGAGGAATTACTATTTGTATTTTAGTGGATGCTGTTGATTTAATATTCAAATTAGATGTTATAACCAACGAGATATTTATGAAAGAAGAAATAGAACCAAACAATACTTACTTTAAAATAATTTTTTTTTTTACAAAATATTTACAAAAAAAGTGATTTTTACCAAGAAAAATTAACTAAATTTTTTAGTGTGTGTAAATGATTCTGACGGATCAGTTTAAAATTTTTTTATACCATACAAAAACTGTATGAGGAAATTTACTTGCAGTTTATAAGGCATGTATTTTATCACACACACGAATGTGAAGATCTGTTAAAAAGTGTGAAGGGTAGGTCAAATTTTATGTACACTGACCGACAAAATTAATGTCATCGTCCATAACGAATTTTCGTATGATTTTTATAATTGCCATCACATATACTTAGGTACTTCAATAAACCTCCTACCTCCTACGATATTAATTTTGTTGGGCAGTGTATATAATGATAAAATACATGTTGCAGCGGAGATAAGAATAAAGTAAGATTGGCAGTCGAGTGCTATTTTTTTTCGAGATAAAAACGTCAAATTTCTATGACCTAACACTTTCAATATATTTAACAGATTTAATTCTTCTTTAACTTCCATTCTGCGTTAAAATTTATTACTTAAAATTTCACAAATTGGTTTAAATATTTTTATATAAGTTTTTATTTAGTTTTTTACAAAATCCATTTTCAATATTTCTTCAAAATATGTAGTAATGATGTCATATTTTTTTTAATGGGAATTATAATGGGCTATGTTACAATCAAATAGCAAATTATTCGAGCTTTAAAAAATATAACACCCTACGATTACTTTAAATTATAGAATATGGAATCCTTTTCCAGAAACTACGCTGTTTGGGCTTTTGTTAAAATTTTTATTGCAACCTCCAATTATACTTGATTGGACGTATCTTCTTCGTTCGCTTTTTTAGCTACCGGTTCTTCTACCGGTATTTTATAGTTTCAGGAGTGCCAAAGGATCTAATCTTGATCCTCTATTGTTTCTCCTCTTTGTAAATGATCTGCCAGGACGCATTACCTGTGAAAGTTTAATGTTCGCGGATGACGTTAAACTATCTTTATCTATAAATTCCATAGAAAATACTTTGGCTCTTCAAGGTAACTTCGAAAGAATGAAGTTTTTGCATGTTTCATTAAAGAACAGTTTTTTTGCTGTGTAGAATTCAAGTAAGTTTTGACTTGTACCTTTTTGCCTATAGCGCTGCTGCATATCTTTACAACTTTAGTTCATTTTATATTATCATTCTGCATATGTTTTCACTTGCAACACTAAGTTGTAAGTAATGTAAGGTTATCTTTTTTTTCTTAGCGTTTCTAGTTTCTAATGTATCTTAACAGTCGAACAATAGAAATCTCACAGTATGAAAATAAAGATAAATAACAATAAAAACTATAGAAGCTCAGAATGACAACCTTCATTGTTTGTGCAAATCTTTAAACGTTGCGCAAATGTGAGTGTAGCGTCCAAGAACATGTCATTTCACATTAATTAATTTCCTGGAAGCCTCTAGAAATCTTGCCCTCTTCTTCTTCTGGAGTAATATTTGATTGATTTCTCTATTTTGTTTATTTTTGTGTAAGTTAAAATAAATTCGCTAAAATACAGTATCCATCACTGATGGTAAATTAAGAAAATTGTTGTTTCCTTGAATAAAACTTAACTTTAATTCCACTATTAATAAATAGCTGCAGCTTTTACAATTTCTTCGAAATTAGATTTGAAACAAATTTCAAGTATATCTGGCTTTTATCAGCGCGAATAGTGAATAGGACCATCGAATTACCTATAAAAAGTTGCATTCGTATCAATGAATGGGTAACGGTTTACACAGATAAAAAGGATTCTTTAAATCAAAGCAATATTTCTTTGCCCCTATTTAAAAGAACCATTTCTTTCAGTTAATAGATATTTCTTTTAGTCAACATGCATTTCTTTCATTGAAATAATAATAATAATAACCACTTTCAGTAAAACTGCTAACCGCTGTCCAGAGACAGGCATTGCTGGGATATCACTGGTGCAATTAATAGCACAGGGACTGCGTCTTTGGAGATCATTGCGGGCCTCCCCCCGCTGGAGCTTTATGTGAGAGCGGAGGCAATGAATGCGATCCTTAGACTGGAAGCCAACAACCTCTGGCATCCCAACTTCAGAGTGGGAGGGCACACCTATACGTACGGGCACGATGCTGGACGGGCCATTGCTGCAAATGCCCACGGAGAGCATGGCACCCGAAATTATCTTCACTGAAAAGGTGAAAATCTCCATACCGAACAGAGACCACAGTGAGATCACTGCTAATGATAACTGGTTCACGGACGGATCCAAATCTAGCCAGGGCACAGGAGTCGGTATTTGTGGGCCCAGTTCTAATCAAAGGATATCCATAAGTCTAGGGAAACATACAACGGTCTTCCAGGCAGAGGTATCCGCCCTTGCAGCCTGTGCAGAAATGATTGCAAAAGGGGGCTACATGAGGAAGAAAAATAATAGAGCCAGGCTGTCATTAAGGCGGTCTCGAACCCCGTAATTAGGTCAACACTAGTTAGAGACTGCAAGCAATCCCTCAATGGCGCGAGACTACACGGTGTCTCTGATTTGGGTGCCGGGACATGAGGATATAAAGGGCAATGTAATAGCCGACAAACTAGCCAAGGAGGGCTCTAAGAGATACTTTATGGGTCCAGAGCCCGCATGTGGGATTACTAAGGATTCCGCAAGAAGGGAGATCTGGACCTGATTAGATAAAGAAAGTAGAAAGAAATGGAGATCGACTGAAGGTCAACTCTATACCAAAGCGGTGATAGGGGATGGGGATGTTAGTTTCTCTGATAACCTACTCAGGCACAGTAAGAAAGAACTTAAAACCATTACTGGGTTGGTAACTGGACACTGTCCCCTGAAGAAGCATCATATACAACACAGGCCGGGTAAGCGAACCGTGGTGTAAAAGATGCGAACTGCAGGAGGAAACGAGTTTGCATGTAATCTGCACATGTGAGGAACTGAAGGTACTCAGGCAGAAATATTTCGGGAGAGATCTATTGGAGCCCTCGAAGGTTCTCAAGTTCCCCAGTGGGCAAGATACTGGGCTTTATACAGAACATCAAGCTGCTCGAGTGGAAATAAGAGAATTAATAGGGATGGTACAATGAGCACCTAGCTCATTAAGTGCCCACCCTAACTTTAATGAATGAATGAATGAATCACTTTCAATTGAAAGAAATATGTATTAACTGAAAAAAATGGTTCTTTTAAATAGTACTAAAGACATATTGCTTTGATTTAAAGAATCCTTTTTCTCTGTGTACCTTACAACCTTACCACGCCCAAAGATTGTAAAGAAATAAATACAATCTTATACAATTCAATAACTAGTGGTCTCTTTGCTCTTTCCATTAGGGTTATTAGCAACTTTTGGTTCTTCGTGTCTAGTTCATACCACTTCGATAGGTAGCAAGCACTCATAATATTTTCACTCTAAAACATAATATTAGTTACTACGTCATGTTAGCTTGTGTAAACACGCTTTTAATAAACTATCTACCTTATAAAGTATTTCGTTTCCTAACCAGTGGTATACCGCCATTTCAGAGAAGGCAACAATGCAGTAAGTAAGCAGGCCTACTGCTCGCCGATAGTTATATCGCCCTGAAATTAAACCAAACGTTTATAAAAGTATTAATATACGCTATTAATATAAACTGCGTATTTGTGTAAATGTTATTAAAGACAATTTGTACAAATCAGTTAAACATTCTTTTCATTTACTGTATCCAAGATACGAAAATGGCATGACGTCAGAAAGCCCGCAAACGTTACAAATTTATAAGCATTCTTCGTTTTATGCGACTTTCAAAACATTATTTGGTCGTTTCTTCGTGTGTATAATACATTTTCATACACTAGATCTGTTATTTATATCTCCTTGGAATATTCAATACTTTTTAGTCTACAACGTTAATCTAACTCATCATTCAGTAATCCAAAGTGCCAAATGCTTAATCTTACATTTATTTTGTTTTATTTTTTCAAATAGTGTTACTTTCCCTATTGTACCATCTTAATTTTTTTTTTAAAATAAGATCTTATTGATTTCACAAATGTTCTTTACTTCTATACAATCGTATTAACGTTCATTTTTTTTTTGTCATTGCGCTGAAAACCGACAGCTTGCAATACGCATTCTAACAGCGAACACATACGTTCACATACAGGTTACATTCGCCTTACATTCATGTTACATTCGCGTTGGTCCTCTGGTGTATATGATCGTTAAGGAGAATAAGGTCAAAACTTTTTTAAAAACAAACAATAATCGATAGTGGGATTACAAACAACAACCCCCTTTTGAAATTTAATAAAAAATTTGAACAAACTCGCCGCTGCGAAAAAGAATGCAAAGTAAATCGTTTTTACAACGTGTTCACAAAAGATTTTGTCTTATTCTTAAGGGGTAGTTGGTCCGTGATCGGCCGAGTCGTCGTGATCTAATTTATCTCTGCTCTTTGCAGTTGATTGAAATTTCTAACTACCTGGTTACAACTTCTTTCGGAAATGTGTGAAATAATTCTTCTTAATGCCGTTTTAACAATTTTTTAGTGACAAATTAATTGAAAGCTAAGCTCCGTTTTAGTTGACTCCTTAATTTTTTATATTTATGAATAACAATAATGACCAATAACTCCCGAAGAAACTTCTTCGGTAGAAAGCAATAGAAAACTAGAAGAATGCTGAGAATAGAATATTGTTTTCTTGGTCGCAAATTTAGCAGACTTAGAATTAGTTCAAATTTAGGAATTATTTGCTATATCTATTATGGCAAATAAGATTGCAAAATGCTTTCACATACTTTAATAAGGTCGTTATAACTGAACTGTGTATATGTAGAACGTGTCAGCGATTTTTTTAGTTACAACAACTGACATTCTCATTGGTATTCTTCTGGTTCTGTACTAGTTGTTTTGTGTTTCACAATAGATGATAAGTACTGGTTGCCTACCTACTCCTCCGAAAACCATGCTGTGAATGGTTCAATACTTCTATTTTTTCTAAATAGTTCATGAGTCTGATATTAAACTGTCAAAGTGACAGGAACGTGCATCTTTAGTTTTACATTTCGTGGTTTTTTGGAAAAGTAGACTGGAATTATAATCTCAAAGTAAACCTCAAATTGTATGGTGTTAACATCGACGAAGAGGACTTAAGTGATAGAAAAGGAAAGATAAATTTGACGTGTATCCATTCATGTGTTATACTTCTGGCCAAAACCATATACAATATGAATATACTGAGGTGATGCCAATAAATTGATATGATATGATTAAATGCTTTATATTTATATATAATAATACATTAATAGTATAAATATATACAGGCACCAATAGTACATGTTTGTTTGTCAGAAATATAAACTCTTGTCTTTTGCTATTATATTATAAAGAAAAAGAGAATGTATATCGTATAGAAATTAAACATAATGTAGGTACTAGTAATACCCTAAGAATGAAAAAGATCATAAAATGAAAACCGAAAGGTTAGATAATAAAACGTAGCCATAAACAACGTAGTATTAATGAATCAAATCCAAATTATTTAAAAATAAAATAGAAAGGAGAAAATTGTATAACCACACTTAATTGGAGGTTTATTAAACCTCCAATTAAGTCTCAGTTAATCGCTACCTTGTATCGTAAGTTATTGTAATTGTGACTCACCATAGTAAGCTGTAATATGGTATTGCAAATAATGAAACCACCAAAACCATACTGAACAATCATTGGTAGTGAAAGTAGAGTACATAGCTTTTCGGAAAACCTATAATATAAAGTTTACTCGATTTACCTATTAAAAAAAAAACAAATACTTACTGACTTATTTTTAAATATAACAACACGCATTGCTTTATAACTTCCGCTTCCCTTAATGTGACGAGTGTTTCATCTTGATCCTGACATTTCTTTCTAGATTCTTCGTAAATGTTTATCAATCTCTGTTCCAGAATATACAGCTGAGCTATGCACAACCCAAGTAGGGATATAAATAATACGTCGAAAGTTGTGCCGTTTAGCGCTAAATACGCGCCGAAGAATATATGTAATATATTATAAATAACGTCATATTGCTTCATATCGAATGGAGCAGGTATCATCATTTTAGCACTGCTTATGAACGGTAAAATTGACGTACTTAAGACATAAAAGATCACTACTATCGTGTAACACCTAAAAATTAATTCGGTGGTACGATGAACGAATTTGACGTATTCGTTTAGTTTTTCTGAGTGGGAGTTGAAGACATCAGATCTCAGATCGTCCATTAACGATAGAAAATATTTTCGTTGTCTTAAGACCGCCATCGGCTTTATGGCTAAATTAAATACAGGTAGAAATAGGCAAGTGGCTTGATTTAATGCTACCGCATTTCCCATACTGATTGCTTTGATGGCGTTTATTACAAGGCAGCTTATTATTAGCGTGTACACACCGAAATTCAATACTATTTTTACCAACTGTAAATTATCTAGTTTTTCTTTTGGATATAAACCTTCACGTAACATTATGTTGCTAACCCTCGTCAGGGGTTCTGTACAATTTATTTTTACCATTTTTATTGTGTATTACCGACTTGTTCGACTGACTGTTTGAAATTGCGTTGAGATTCGACAGAGGGTTTATATTTATATGAATGTTCCAGCTGCAATCAACTGCCATCTCAATATAATTACGGAGCAATTTATCTATTAGGTACGTACAAGATGTATATATATTTCTGTGCTGCTTGTTAATTAATTTGACAATAAAATGTAAATAGCTATAACAATAATTTTATAATACTAATTATAAGGTGGTAATATATTAACTGAGTTGCAATTTCAATATGTTTAAAATAATATATAAAGCAATTCTATATTTGTTTAGTTATTATAATAAGATTTTAAAAATTAAAGCTTCTAAAGTGTTTTCTGTAAATGATAATTGATTGAAATTTAAGTAACTAACTTGTTTCACTTGTTTTATTTCTATATAGACACCTGAGATGGCATTGACGCTAAAGCATGTAGTGTATTAAGATTTTTAATAATATACTTAAAATTGGAATGCAAACATCAGTATTATATAACATCATAAACACAATTGTTCACTTTAATATTACTCTTAATAACATTACCATAGCTTCTAGAATTTATTCGAAATCATATTTAAAATAAAGTTTAAGTATATCTCGCTTTTATCAGAGCAAACAGTGAATAGGACCATCGAATTACCTGTAAAATTAGTTCTGTATTTATTAATAAGTAAGTGAGATTTATCCTAAGATCTTACCACGCCCAGTGATTGTAATGAAACAAATACAAGCTTATATAATTGAATAACTAGTGGTCTTTTTGCTCTTTCCATCAGCGTTATTAGTAATTTTTGGTTTTTTGTATTTAGTTTATACCATTTTGACAGATAGCAGGCATTGATAATATTTTCACTCTGAAACATTTTAACATGATAGTAGCTACTTTAGTGATGTTATTGCTTACGTAATACGCTTGTAATAAACTGTCTACCTTATATAGTATTTCGTTTCCCAACCAGTGGTATACCGCCATTTCGGAAAAAGCAACAATAGAGTAAGTAAGCAGACCTATTGCGCCGCCGATAGTTATCTCGCTCTGAAATTAAACCAAACGTTTATAAAAGTAAGAAATTCATCAATTAATATTAATATATAGTATTAGTATAAACTTTTGTTTGTATTTGTATAAATATAATTAAGAACAATCTGAACAAATCAGTTAAAAATTCTTTATAGTTATTCTATCCAAGATAGCATTCAAGACTCATTGAGGAGACTATGACATAATCGATGTTTGTCGTATAATATGGATAATATCACGGTACAAATAATACGGTAGCTCGTTTTGAATCTCAAATTCGTCAAGGTCGGTCAGATGACGTAATTAAGGAGCGTATCGAAAACAATAGCTTTGTTCGTTTGTCATAAATGGAGTGGCTTTAGAGTACTCTGAAATTGAAGTCACGTGATTACGGTGGTAAATTTGAACGGCACAGAACTACAATAAATAGATACAAAAGAACATGCATTTCATGATTTAATGTTGTAATTCAGTATTTGTACGTATCCTAACCTCAAGCTGATCGATTGTTTTATGTTTGTAAATTGTTTATATCTTGAACAATATGGTAGTAGTACCTACACGTCTTTCCCTGTTATGTGGCTATACTAATAATGCCCGTAGTAAATCTTAAAAATATTACAATCATATGTTCACAATTTAACATAAGCATAGCCATAACGCTATTTACCGGCTAAAACTGCCAAACTTGCTCTTCCTCTAGAGCAAGTGCAGGATTGGACTATTCAGAACAGTTCAAAATAGCACTAGATTTGCAAACGAACATCAGTAACTGGAATCCTCGATTTGTCTGGTACAAACGAACACGTAATTTTGTGTTCTGAACTACACCAAGTGACTAACGAACAAAGCTAATAAAATACATATGTGGTAAATAGCAAAATGTTAAAATCCAAATTATTCACAACTACCAATTAATGTAATTCAAATATAGCTTTGCTTTAAAAAAGCCGGTTTAAGTTGAAATTTACTTTATATATCTTATCGCCATCTAGTAGCGCTCGTGTTTATTTCTACAATTTTAGCGAATTTCGTGCGTATTTAGGAAGTGTTTTCGTGGTTTTTCTAGAAAATTGAATCGTGAAAACACCTTAACGCTTTTAAAATATGTTCCGTAACCCCGTCCGGATTTTCTAAACTTATCTTTCGCATTAACAAAACGCTCACGGTCGAAATCGATTTTAATATAATAATAATTATATATGTGGCGTAACTTCCATATGCGCCTAAGCATACCGTATTATTTGTACCGTGGATAATATAAGATATTATGGTACTAAAGTAGTTACGAAGTTATACGAAGAAATTCGATCTACAGCATAGCCTCCTCGATGACACGCGTACGAGCTGCGCCTGCCGCTTACATGCGCTTTGCATTTTATGTTACATTCGCGTTCGTCCCCAGGTGTGTATAATCCTTAAGTAATACAAGGTTAAAACTTTTTGAGGAACAAACAATAGCCCATAGTATGCTATGCTGTTCTTTTCGCCGATTACAAGTGCATACAACCTTCTTTTGCAATTTACAAATTTTGAACAAACTCGCCGCAATGGCAAAAGAATGCAAAGTAAATTGTTTTTTAGAATATGTTCATATGTTTTGTTTTATGGCTTTGGAAATATAATAGCCCCATAACAAGCCCATTGATAATAAAAGATTGCATTTTGTCTCTCTACAAACAAGGAAATGCCAAGAAATAAGTATTGAATTGGTAACTCCCTGACGGACGGTCAAAACGCTTGCAGAGGCTGACGTGTCTGTGTGCCACGGGTACGATGAGATGGACTCCTATCACCGCAATGGAAGTAATTCTAAACCTACCACCAATACATAGGAGTTACAAGGTTCACAATACACTTTTGTTTGGTTAAGTACCGATAAGTAAATCGCACGGTACTGACTGATTAAAAACTGTTAGGTGAGCTCAACGAGGCACCCCTTTTAGGAATGCCATGGTTTAAAAATTTAATCTAGATAGAAGATATCCGTTATAAAACCAGATAAGAAGGACTGAGAGACAGGTACTGCAGTAAGAGGGGACTCAAATTGGCATACAGACGGCTCTAAAACGGACTATGGCGTTGGAACTGAGATATAATAATAATAATAATAATAATATATTTGCCCAACAGATTGCTCCAAATAAAGGACAAAAAAAATACAATTCATGTAGTTGTACAAAAAAAAACACAAAAATGTAAACATAAAGAGTACTTGAGCTCAGTTTAAACGCTAATACAAAAACACCTGTATGCGCAAAAAAAATTAACAAATTATGACAACTGCTTATTTGCTATTGACAATATTTCCTGCAGAGGTGTAAAATGTATGTCACAGAGCGATGATATTAAATTAAAGATACGTGACAATTGATCTATAGAGAATCAGGGAAGGTTTAGACGTGCATATGGTGCATAGAAGTGCTCTTAAATATCTTGGGGAACCACGGGAAAAGAATTGTAGCGTGAATACGCTAAAAGCCTAAAAATGCTCCTTCGGTAGCTTCAGAAAGACGATGGTGTCTAGCTGAGGTTGCTGCAATACATGCGTCCGAGAATAGAAAGATGTCCGAGTCAGGTAAAGGTGTCGTTTTTTCTTGACAGTCCCTAACAAAACGATTGTTCATAAGCGTAACTTAAGCTGATTTGGGATGCGTAGGCCTAGATTAGGTGGCACCAAGGAATTCTTGGCTGGTCTCTAGCCACTCGGGCGTGAGAGGAATGGGGCGGCGGAGAGCTGCTAGTGAGTTGGTCAAGGTCATTCGTTGGAGTTGGCCTCTTTGGCATTGCAAATGAAATTAAAAAAAAATGAATGGTGGATATATAATAGTCCGAGAGTGGTGGCAAAAATCACCGGAACAAAGACAGGCAAAAGAGTTCCTAAAGGAACAGAGGCCTGAATTCACTAAAAATCTACTGAATAAAGACAGGAAGACTACCAAAATGATAGTAGCTCTGCTGACTGGTCACTGTAGACTAGATAGATAGATGAAGAACCTGTGATTTGCAAGAGAGGAGAACACAGTTCATGTGCTGTGCCAATGCGGAGGCGTAGCGAGGACAAGGTTTCTAGTATTGGGCGTGGAGAACACCACAGCTAGTAGCTACAGATAGAAGCCACTCTCAAAGACGATAGACTTAATTAAGAGGGCAAAATTAGAGAGAACCCTCTAGGAAAAAAGGGATCACATAGAGCTGAAAAGGTCGCGATGAAACAGGTCCATAGGCCACCCCAATCCTAATCTAATCTAATCTAATCTAGCTCCCTCAGGCAACTGTAGACAGTTGTGTAATTTAATACGTGATACTCATATTTTTGTAGTGAAATTTCATTTTCGCGATGTAACAGTTGGTCCTGTTCACATTCTATTTGCACTTATATTTTGTAGTACTTTATTGCAGGATAATGATACACCAGTATTTACTAATTCAAGAAATTAACTTTAAATTTTCAGACTTAGGAAAATAACGTATCAATAATGATTTATTATAATCCGCAGTTTGCTGTTACCTCAATCTCCTTTCTTTGCTACACCGTTTTTTAAGACAGAGTTTTCCTTTTGGTGTTGTTATTATTTGAGTACGATGTTAAAATAATAGCAGCAATGTAAAGATATAATTTATCTCTGCTCTTTGTAGTTGGAAATTTCTGACTAGATGGTTAGATTTTTTTCGGAAATGTGTGAAATAATTCTACTTAATGTCGTTTTAACTACGTAAATTTTTTGATGTACAACAATAACAACCAATAATTCGCCAAAAAAAAAATACTCGGTGGAAAATACTAGAAGCTAGAAGAAAGCTGAGAATAGAAACTTAGATTTCTGGTCAGAAATTTCGCAGACTTTGGATTAGTTTAAATTTACAAATTATTTGCTACATTATGACAAATAAGATTGCAATAAAATGCTTCATATATACTTCATAAGAGCGTTATAACTGAACGGTGTTTATGTACGAAATTTCAACGATTTTAATTACAACTGACAATGACATTCTCTTAGGTATTCTTTTGGTTGTGTAGATTCTTTTATGTTTCTCAAAAGACAATCAGTATTGTTTTTCTCGTGTAATAAACCTTCAATTAATCCATATCGTCCAGTTCTCAAGTGTACAAAACTACGTTTGATGTTACGTGTTTATTGGAAAACCCTAAAGCATTGAATGAAGCGTAAAATTCTACATCGATTGGTATTAGGATGTGATATACCTATTCTTGATAGTTTTTCAAATATTAGGATTTCATGCCTGAAATATGCTAATTTCTAAGTTTCGAGCAATTAAAATATTTTTTTCCTAAAAAACAGTGAATATCATCATTTGGAATGACCCGTTATCTATTTTTGCATTGTTTGGTTTCCATACCTGAGATATTTATCGTTTTCAATTGTTTAAGATATCTTCTTTAATTTTTTTTTTGTATTTTATTTTTTCGGTGTTTTAATTCATTGAAAGTTTAGCTATTATCATTCTTGCATTCTGCATGAATGTAGAATAAACCTAAAATATTATTTGTATATGTAACTTTCAATGTTTTTCTTATTTCTTTCGATTTACAGTGTTTTACTTATTGTTGGAAAAATTGTGTGAAGGAGTTGCCCGCATTAGGACTAGCATTTAGAAATGTAAAATTGTTACAACTGCCTAGGTTACACTGCAAAATTGGGTAAATTACCAACAATGGAATCCACTTGTTTGTTAGCACATCTCATGGCTTACTAAAATTTTATATCTAATAATAATGGCGTTTTCTATAACTAAAAGACATTTCCTGTTAGTATGAAGCTAGTAACATTAAATAACTGAAACATAAAACTTAGATAGGTTAAGCAAATACTATGCAGAGTGTTTTGTAGGGAAAAAACTCATATTATTTATCTGAAACAGGAATTTAGGCAATTTAGTATTTTAGGCAAAGACTGAACATATTTTTTCGCTAACACTCAAATGCTGTAGTAAAAATGACCATAGTTCGTTAAAAAGAAAAGAAAAGTTTTGGTTGGTTTAGAAAGTATCGCGCACTGGAGATTTCGTTTTTCGACCACCCTGTATATAATTCAGTATTATTGCTATAACACCTTTATAGTTACATCCTATGTATTTACATCACTTAGTAACCACTAAATATCGATCTCAATGAAAATTGCTTTTATTGACAAGAGTTGCAAATTCGAAAAAATCAGCGAAAATGAAAAATATCTCAAAAAACACGAGTTAGATAGAAACCTCAGATAAACTAGTTGCAAATAACTCGCTAAATTCGTTAGACCGATGAAAATTGCACTATTTTATTTAAAATAAGAAAGTTGATATCAACACCCTGTATATGAAAGTGTTATAAAGTTTGAAAATAGTTTCGTTAAATAGATCAAGTAGGTCATGACTACATACACTGCAAGTTTCAAAATCAAATTCGCAACTAGAAAGTTTAAAAAAATCTAATGACGGGACAGTTCTATTGTTGTCCCTTCCTCTCATATCGTAAAGAAAAGAAAATGCATATCACAAATAAATTAAATATATGTGGGTACTATATGTCTAAGAATCAGAAAGATAATGACATAAAAACCGAAAGGTGAGGTAATGAAATGTAGCCAAAAACAACGTAGTATTAATAAATCAAACCTAAATTATTTAAAAATAAAACAGAAAAGCAAAAATTGTAAAACTACAATCGAATATACTTCTAATTAAGTTTCATTTAATCGTTAAGTTGCATCGTAAGTTCTTGTAACTGTTTTACTATACCCATAGTAAGTTGTAATTGGTAATTGCAAATAATGAAACACCAAAAGCATATTGGATAAATCATTGGTAACGAGTAAAGTGCAATAAACTTTTCCGGAAAACCTATAAATATAAAGTTTACTCGGTTTTTACCCATCATTAGAAAAAACAAGCAAATACTTACTGACTTAATTTTTAAAATATAACAACAAGCATTGCTTTATAACTTCCGCTTCCCTTAATGTGACAAGTGTTGCATCTTGATCCTCACATTTCTTTCTAGACTCTTCGTAAATTACTTAAATCTCTGTTCGAGAATATACAGCTGGAGCTAGTGCAACAATCCAAGTAGTGACATAAATAATAACGTCGAAACTGCAGAGTTAGCGCTAATAACGCGCCGAAGAAACTATGGTATATATTGTATAACAACGTCATAGCTGCTTCCATATCGAAAATGGAGCAGGTATCATCAATTTTTAGCACTGTTATGAACGGTAAAATTGACGTACTTAAAGACATAAAAAATCACGCAACTATCGTGTAACACCTCAAATTAATTGGTGGTAACGATGAACGAACTTGACGTATTCGTTAGTTTTCTGAAGTGGAGTTGAAGACATCAGAATCTCAGATCGTCTATTAACGATAGAAAAATATTTTTCGTTGTTTTACAGATCGCGATCGCCTTATGGCTAAATTTAAAAAATTGGTAGAAATACACACAAGTGGCTTGAATTTAATGCGATCGCAATTTCCTGTACTGATAGCTTTAATGGCGTTTATTACAACGCAGCTTATCATTAGCGCGTAAAAGCCGAAATGTAGTACTATTTTTACCAGCTGTAAATTATCTAGCTTTTCTTTTGGATATAAACCTTCACGTAACAAGACGTTGCTAACCCGCGTCAGGGGTTCTGTACAATTTATTTTTACCATTTTTATTGTGTATTACTGGCTCGTCTGACTGATTGTTTGAGATTGCGTTGAGATTTGACAGAGGGTTTATATTTATATGAATATTCCAGCTGCAATTCAATTTGTCATCCTCATGATAATTACGGAGCAATTTATCTATTAGGTACGTACAAAGATGGTATATATTATAATAATTTATAATGCTGCTTGTTAATTAATTTGACAATAAAACGTAAATAGCTATGACAATAATTTTATAATACTAATTATAAGTTATCCATTTTGGCGTTAGATGTGGTAATATATTAACTGAGATGCAATTCCAATACGTTTAAAATAATATATAAAGCATTCCATACTTGTTTAGTTACTATAATAAGATTTTAAAATTTAAAGTTTTTAAAGTGTTTTCTGTAAATGATAATGGATTAAATTTAAGTAACAAACTTGTTTCATTTGTTTTATTTCTATATAGACACATAATGAGGTGGGCATTAACGCCAAAGCATGTAGTGTATTAAGATTTTTAATATATCTTTAAAATTGGAATCAAACTCAGTATTATATCATAAACCACAATTTGTTCACTTTAATATTACTATCTTAATAATCATACCAATAGCTTCTAGAATTCATTTCGAAAATCATATTTAAAATAAATTTTAAGTATATCTCGCTTTATCAGTGCAAATAGTGAATAGGACCATCGGATTACCTGTAAAATTAGTTCTGTGTTTATGAATAAGTAAGTGAGATTTATCCTAAGATCTTACCACGCCCAGTGATTGTAATGAAAGAAACACCAACTTATATAACTGAATAACTATGTGGTCTTTTGCTCTTTCCATCAACGTTATTAGTAATTTTTGGTTTTTTTGTATTTAGTTTATACCATCTGACAGAGTACAGGCATTGATAATATTTTTCACTCTGAACATTTAATAGGAATAGTAGTAAGGCTACTTTAGTGATGTTTAATTGCTGACGTAATGCGCTTGTAATAAATTGTGCTACCTTATATAGTATTTCGTTTCCAACCAGTGGTAATCCGCCATTTCGAAAAACAACCATAGAGTAATAACAGACCTATTGCGGAGCATCGAGTAGTTATCTTCGCTCTGAAATTAACCACGTTATAAAAGTAAGAAAGTCATGTATTAATATTGAATATGTAGTATTAGTATAAACTT